>PVLA01017363.1:0-17637 GCA_004027455.1 Hydrochoerus hydrochaeris
AGCTAAATCTTGGAAACAACCCAAATGCCCAACAAGTTAGGAATGGACAAAAAAAGATGTGATATTTTTATATAATGGAGTACTACTCAGCTATAAAAAGGATAAACTCAAGTCTTATATAGGTAAATGGATGCAATTAGAGATCATAGTCATAAATGAAATAGACTCACATGTGTAAGCATTGTCTCCCTAGTGTAAGAAACTAAAAGAGTAAATAAAATACAAAATCTGCAATAGATATTAAGAAAGGGGAAGAAACTGCTCACAAGGAAAGAACAACTGGGATGGAGAAATAAAGGAAGGGAAAAGATAGTTACACCACTAATTTCTTTTAATTCATTGAAAAAATTGGCTGCTGCTTATACTGGTTGATGTTTTGCATGTCTATATCTTATAATCTAAGCAACTATTTTGAAGATCATGGTATGTAATATATTAACCATTATTAATCTATTATCTTGCTTTGAAATTCTCTATCATTGTTAATTTCTTATTATCCTGTTTTGAAACTCTGTATCATTGTTTTTATTTGTGCTTTTCTCTCTTTAAAAGAAAATAAATCTGATAAAAAATCATTCCATTTTCCTGTTGGGTTCTATTATAACCTTATAAATTAAACACTTTTTTAAAAGTTCAGTGATTCAGATTTAAAGTTTTAGGCAAAGGAAAAGGTATAAAGTATTGTCCTAGAAGAATTTTTGGACTTTTGAGGAACATTTAAGAAAATTTCAATTTCCTGATTTATAGGATCAAATAGTGCTCATGTACACAAAACCAGACCCCTGTACTCAGAAAACTATACTCTTTCACATGCCAATTATAAGTAAAATATTAATTCCATCCTGAAAATAGTTATAAAATTTTCTACTATTATTCTTTGTTCTCTATGGTATGAAGTCTAATATTATACTAGTAGTAGTAATACGGTATTAATAATTTGGTACTAAAATCAAATATGTTATATTTTACACACATTCTTAACTGTGTTAAGGGTTCTTAAATGATACCTATTGTGTTTTAGGCCAGAGTAGATTCTACACACCTTTATTACGTAGCCTGGCAATCTTAGGAAGCTTATGCTTCTTCTCTGAAGCAGGAATTTCTGGTGTGGGGGCAGAAGCACACGTTGTTGGTGAGTTACCTGTACCAGGTATTCTTTCGGGAAGTGCCATGGAATAGCAGGTACGCCTTCTAGTCCGACATGCCACTTCCCTCTCTTTATTCAGCAACTGTTCATCCATCAGCAATGTTATAACTTGCTTAGACTTTTCCCGGATATGATAACCTGAAAAAATATGAATTTTCTTAGAAAAGGAAATATTAAGTTTTTATTCTTTAAGAATTAAGGTAAAAATATGATCAAAGTGAAAAAACTTATAGCAAATAAACTGGAAACAAACATATTACTCTTCATATATTTTAAGAATCAATATATGATCAGAAAGAAGAAGCCACAAAAACAAAAGGGCAGGGAGAGCCAAGCAGCAATGGAACTGCCACATTCACTTGTCCAAGGAAGTCTCACACTGACAATGACGCCTTCCCACATGCCTGGAACACAAACCTGGGCCTCTGACTCAGCCAGGCCCTGCTTTCAGACACTCACAGCACCTCACACCTGCCTTCTGGAGCACTTCCATTGTATAACTGCTGACTGGAGAAAAAATAAAAACAAAACAAAATGAAACAAAAACCCCAGATTTTTTTCCATTAGACTACAACTTCCACAAATGACAAAACTACATCTGTTTAAGAGACATTTACAAAAAGTTTGTAAAATAAATGACTGTACTGAGGAAATACTTCCCAAATGCCCCAGAGGAAACTTTGTAAGTTTACAATGGAACATCACAAAAA
The DNA here is from genome assembly GCA_004027455.1 of Hydrochoerus hydrochaeris. Lineage (NCBI taxonomy): Eukaryota > Metazoa > Chordata > Mammalia > Rodentia > Hydrochaeridae > Hydrochoerus > Hydrochoerus hydrochaeris. The sequence goes on from PVLA01017363.1 coordinate 1,858, forward strand.
GAGATTTGGAAATACAGCAAATTCAATAATCCTGGTCACTGAGATACATCACTAAGAAAGACATATACAGTAAGATCTTTAGAAAAACATATTAGCCTTCAAATAATAATTATAAAACATCTTAATATTCCTGTTTCTATTCCTGACCCACTGGTTTCCCAAAATCTAGTCCTTCTATATTCTTTTCTCAGTAAATGTTATTTCCATTCCACATTATAAATATGAAAATATACTGCCTCTTGATTCAGTTTGCTAAGTCTAATGATTATGCCCACTAAATATCTTCTAAAGCCATTCTTTCCCTCTACCTCCTTTAATGAAGACCTTGATGACCTTTATTGCCTGTGGATGCTAACTTATTTACTTGTCTTTAATCTCCCTTCAAACCTACCCTTCACAGTACCTTCAGGGGGAATAGGTGAAGGTAGAAAGGAGGGGCAAAATATCTAAAATATCTGATCAAAGGCCAGGGATTTAGCTCAGTGGCATAAGTGCCTGCTTGGCAAGCGTGAGGTTGCAAGTTTGATCCCCAGTACCAAAAAAAAAGACAATAAAATAAAATATCTGATCAAGTTTAAAAACCTGAAGTAAAAATGACACAGTAAATTCACGCTTCAAAGTACCACTCTGCTCCATTTCAAATACGCAGCAGTAATAGACAATGGCAGTCTCAAAAACAAAATGAAACTTCCATGAAGCAGAAATGAGAAATGAGAAACAAGAAAGCACTAAGCAGGACTGAAGCCTCGGGGCTCCAGAGGCCTTGATCTAGCAACCAAGAATTTAGCTTCTCAGATGTTAGGGAATCAGGTCTGGTTTCACTCTTTGATGTGAGGGGGCTCTGAAAGAAAGCTGAGGAACAAAGTGGGGGGAAAAGCAGCTAACTGCTTCCTGGACTATAATTTATTTGTAGCTGTGAGTCTAAAAGCAGAAGGATGCTCATAAGACGTTAAGACCTGGAGCTAAACGAAGCCACGTATTTGCTCAGTTCTTTAGTCTGTGACACTCTGACACGTCAGTTTTACTACAGGGCATGAGCCCTGCACCATTTTTATAAGACCTGTACTGGAGACTTGAAGATGGGCTGGGTAGAAGAAACTGAAAATCTAACCTAAAGGAAAAAGTGAACATGGGCAGCTGGGGGAAGAACACTCAAGCCTGAAACTAAAATTCTAAAATACAGTTTTTAAAAAATATATAATCTAAGAAAGACAGCCAATACAATCAACAATCACAACATAAATTAACTGCAAATGAAATTAATGTTTTTATAAGATCTTCTATATTATCAATACTCTATCAGATTTTAAAATCTGAAAAGATTTTTAATTAAATGATTAAGAGAAATTAATATGAGACTCATACCAATAAGAAATAGGAAATTATGAAAAAAGCAAAGATGTACAGAAATAAGAATAGTTGGATGTTAAAGGACCTGATTAGAAATCCTAGATATGGAAACTACAGTTATTGGGATTAAAAAACAACAAAATATCTTCTATGTATAAGATAAACTCCATACTCCAACAGCTGAAGACAGAAGTGGTAGCTGCAGAACAGTACTAAGGACTTCTTCCAAAATACAGCACAAAGAGGTACTAAGATTAAAAAGATTATGTATAAGTCATGAATGAGGGCTGGGATTTAGCTCAGCGGCACAAGTGTCTGCCTGGCATATGCTAGGTCATGAATTCGATCCCAGGTACAAAAAAAAAAAAATGTCATGAAAGACTGGCTACAGACCTAGTAGATTAACCTTTTTAATCTAGAAATTTCAAAAGAATTTAAGGTAATAGCCAAGAAAACAATATTCAGAGCGATAATTACTGAGAATTTTACAGGAAATACCTGAATCTTCACATCAAAAATTACTGTCAAAGGTCTAACAAGATAAATTGATCTACATCTATATACTCTGTAGGAAAAAAAGAAAATCTTAAAAGGTACAAATTCCTTCTTTGGGCTTCCAAGAGGACACATGCCATTCAGACAGCCCATTATTGAATCAACACCTCCACTGTAGGAAGTAAAAGCAAAAACAAAACAAATCAGAGACTAATAAAGGAATCTTAGTCCTACTATCAGCCCAGTGAAGGAGATGTTTGTACACCACTGATCACAATGGCAGTATGATGAAGAACACAATGGAGGAGTACCTGCTTAGCTCTATAGGATAGAGGCCTTCTGGCAAATGCTTGCTATGAGATTTACCGCAACCTGAATGTATGTCCAGGAAATAAAAGAATTAGCTAACCTTGACTGGTGACTTGCTACAATATCCCTAATCCTCACAACCACCCACAGACTTATTAAGCTCATTTTACAAAACAGAACAGTAAGGTTTAAGATGATGATGTAACTTTGTCAAAGCCATAAAGTCAATACCTTGGAAAGCACAGACTGGTTCTAAAAATGACAAAATACAACCTTGATTTCTTTGACTGACCTTAGTAGCTAATTATAAGTTATTTTATTGGATGAGAAACATAAAGAGAATAATTCTGTCGACATAGCACTGGAAAAGCTAAACTGGCTGCTTTCCCTTTTTTGTTTACTGTACTGTCATCCATGTGAGTACAACAAATAAAGAGTACTGTGGGAAAGCGAGCCAGCTGGGCAGTCATATTTAAGTTTAAATAAATTCATGCTTGGCTTCTTGCTAGCATGATTATCAATTTGACTATATTTACTAAAAAGGAACACCAAATTATCTAAAAGATTCAACCATTTTTGAGACAGAAGAGAAAGACCCAATGCTCCCATATATATTTTTTTATTTTTTTGCCATGGCTACCCTAAAGGCCTTCTCTCTACTTTGGGAGATATTTGTTTTGCCTTTGGCAAGTTTTGGATCTGGACCCATCCTAGACCACTTTACCCTGCAGCCTCCCCAGATGACTATGCCCCTTTGTTGCCCTCTTAATTACATTAGCAGGCATCTCTCCCATCTATAACTAAAAAGAAAGTTTGACACTGAGTATACACTGGCTCATATTTTTTCCTCAATAACCAACCTCCCCAAAATCTTACTGGGCTCAGTTCGTGCACTGTTCCCTGTTATGCTGCTACTTTAGTTCAATAAAGCCTCTTCTAGGTGACATATTTTTGTTTATTCGTGATTACCATCTCAGGTAGATCTTGCTGATCTGGTATACTAAGAGCCAGTGACACCAAAGGCTGAAAGTAACTAGTAACTAGAAGCTTCCAGGAGCTGGGGCTGACAATACTAAAGGTGGCTAGCATCCAGAGAATAATATAGAGCAATGAAGAACTGCTGGGAACCTCTATCTCTGATGGCCCAAATATCTACCAAGGACTGCCAGTAGCTGCTAGTTTCAATCACCAAAGAAAGCTACTACACTAAAAGAGTTGACAGCCACTGGCATTCAAAGCTCAGGGCTATTCACATTAAAAATGTTACTCTGTGCCAAGTTGTGATTTTTATATGAATTAAGTAAGAACCCTCAGCCAACTGGTAACATTTTAGAAACTCATACCCATCCCTTTTCAAGGCCCAAAGGAAGAAGTAGACTACTGTGACAGACACTTGTAGGCTGAAGAACCAATCCATGTCTGATTTCTATCTTACATGTGTTTAAGAATCCATGCTATCTAGTGAAATCTCACATAAAATATTTTATTAAACATACAAGAATATAATCACAAGCTTATAATCACCTAAAACCAAAAGTGTATATACTCAATTTACAAACTTAATTTGTTTGATGATTTCGGAAAAGATGGCCATGGTCATGTTTGTCACCCAGTGCAGAGTTTGTCAATGGATGCAAAATTTTGCCTAATGCTTTTGTTTGCAAACTGAATTATTTGCAAACAGAAGTATCTATGAACTGGGGTATTTTTAATGAACAAATATTTGTTCATTAAAAATGTTCATTAAAAATGTTCATTTGTTCATTAAAAATGTTCATTAAAATTTTCATTAAAAATGTTCATTAATTTGTTCATTAAAAATTTTCATTAATTAATGTGCACTAAAATTATAAATGAACTCAGAAGCTTTGTGTTAATCCTCCATCAACAAGCTTACCTTCATTGCATTTATTAATCTAGTACCACATATTATGTAGGTTCTCTGATTAGAGAATTTTGACTAGTACTGAAAGAAATAGAAAAAATTTAAGTCTGAACCACACTGAAGCTCCTTTTTTTTTTTTTTCCTACAGTGCTTAGCCACTATATCATACTGACTAGGAACTGTTTACCTTATACTACTCCAAATCTAGTTAGTTCCTTCTGCAAAAATAATGGTGCTCTCAAGTTTTATTTGACTTTATAGTCTTGACATGACTAATCAACATGGAATTTAATTTTTTTACATTTTAAAATATTTAATTTTTTTTCAATTTATTCTTTCTAGATCTGGATCCATTCATTACATTTACCTTGAAAAGAAAAAAATCACAATCATTCCTTTACCTCATACCCAAGGTTTTCTCTTCCATCTAAACCTTTTCAGGAACCAAATACCTTGTGCTTTATTTCCCTCTATAAGAATCTAAACTCAAATCCTCAAAAATATATTTTAATAACGTATAATCGAATAAAAATATAAATAACTGCATTGTGTCTAAGAATTTATCGTTTATAACTTATAGCTCTTAACAAGCTTTTTTGTTTGGTTTGGTTTGGGTTTTTTGGTACTGGGGGATCAAACTCACGATCGCCATGCAAGCAACTTATGCCACTAAGCTAAATCACCGGCCCTCTTAACAAAGCTCTTAAAAGGCTTAGTTCTTAGTTCAAAATACTCAAACTTTGGTGAGCAAATATGTAGTTGATGAGTATGTATGGGCCATCTCTGGAAGACACAATAGAGAGGCAGCACATACATTAGGCTAGCCATGAATATAAAGCGCTTAATTTCCTAAATTAGGTGTCTGATAATGGTGGTGGAAAGCTAAAATGGCACCACAGGCATGCTATTTCTAGTTATATTTCTAATACAACTTTTTCATAAGGAAAAGGTTTTATTTTTTTCAATTCCAGAATTCCATCTCAGCTATCGCATTACACGTAGTAGTCATGTTTCCTTAGGCTTATCTTGACTGTAACAGTTCTCTTGACTTTTCTTTTAGCTTTTTATTTTACTGGTACATTTTAGATATTATAATGATAACATTCATCATAGGGAGTTTGTACCTGTACACGATATATCTTGCTACTTTTTTCCTATTTCCCTAACAAAACTTAACATTGAAAAATTGTCTTTTTTTAGTTAAAGAAAAAAAAGAAACAGAAAGAGGGTAGAAATACAAGATTTCAAAAAAAAACAAAAACCAGTAAGAAATCACTAGTTGACAATTACATATTTTCCTCTTAGAAGTAACTGTTCAAGTTACAAGTAAAGCATACAAAGTAGACATTTAAACAGTGAGATGGCAAACAGCTCTGTTCGTCTATCCAACAAAAACTTAGTGATATGATCATCAACCCTACACACTCAAACGTACATGCAGTTATAGCCTTTAGAATACTTTCCTCTTTTTTTACAATAACTATAATCAATTCTCATAAACTGTTTAGAAGTTCTATACATGTATAGGTCTGTAGCTGGCTGGAGTTGTATATGCCTCCTAATCTGATCATCACTTCTGTTTCCTATGCTTGGGAAGTTTTCCTTAATTATATTTGTGAATAGCTTTTTTATTTCATACCTAGCCTTTCTGTATTAGAGGGAAAAAGAAACCAAAACAAGTCAACAATACAAATTTCTAGAGAAACATGAAATGAAAAGGATATATAAAACCACAATACTAGGTGATCTACAGTAGTCACCATGATGTCTCCTATTATTTTCAAGAAAATTGTCTATATCATCAGGCATAGTATAATTAAACTTAGCAGTACATAGCACTATCAATAAAAACCAAACATTGGAGACACTATAGGACTTCAAAGGCAGTTAATAATCAAACCAGAATGCGTATCCTATTGAATTCTGCCAGCCCCAGAGTAGTTGCCCCTAATCTCAGACTTGACATTCTCAAGCATACCAGATTCAACTAAAATCAATCAAGACAAAACAGTGATTTAGCTAATCTTCTCTGCCTCATCTCTGGTCTGCTACTTTTCTGTCATTGTTGTTTACTTTTCTCCTTCATTCCACTGTCTGCTCCTTTCATTGAGGTCTTTCTGCCATTGTTTCTGGAATCCTGGTGATTTTCTTCCCTCTCTCTAGAATGTCCTTCAGTATTGCAGGGTTGGATTGGTGGTCATGAACTCCCCCAGTTCCTCTTTGTCGTGGAAATATCTTGTCTCTCCATTAATTTTGAGAGACAGTTTTGCAGGGTACATCAATCTGGGTCGGAGGTTATTTTCTTTCAGGGCTTGGAATATTTTGCTCCAAGCTCTTCTTGATTTGATAGTTTGCATCGAGAAGTCTGCTGTGATTTTGATGAGTTTTCCTTTATAGGTAATCTGTTTCTTTTCTCTGACCACTTTTAATATTCTGTTCTTGTGATGGATTTCTGGGATCTTATTATATGTCTGGGTGTAGATCTGTTTTGGTTGTAGCTGGCTGGAGTTCTATATGCCTCCTAAATCTGAACATCACTTCTGTTTCCTATGCTTGGGAAATTTTCCTTAATTATTTCTGTGAATAACCTTTTTATTTCATTTGTATTTGTCCCTGCTTCTTCGTTCATATTTTTTATTCTTAAGTTATAAATCTTCTTGCCGTCTTCTAGCCTTTGTATCGTTGCTTCCTGGTTCCTTGTTATTTTTAAGAGATCCTTCCTTTTGCAATCACATATTGCAAATCTATCTTCAAGTTTTGAAAGGCTGCCTTTAGTTTCTGTTAAGAAGTTTTGCCAGCTTTCAACGGAGTTTTTAATTTCCTGATATTCTCTTTGGATCTGTTTCATATATTCTAGGTTTTGTTTATATTCTTCATCAAAGGCTTCTCTTCTTTTTCTGGGTTCCTCCATTCTTCCATTTGTGTCTTCGTGAGGAGTACCCAGCATTTCTTTTATTAATCTTCTTATATCTTGTTTCACCTGCATTAGAATTTCAGATTTAAATTCGTCGATGAGGTCACGGAAGTATTTCTTTATTTCCGATGAGGCTGTGTCTGATATTGCATGTTTGCTGCATTCAATCTCCTCTGTATTTACCACTCCTGGAATTTTTTTCCCCTGGGTAGGCAGTTGGAGGCTTTTTGCTGTTTCTCTGTCTTGTCATGTTTCTGGTTTCTTTCAGACAGGTGAATGGTAGAGGTCTCAGGACCTTTTCGTATTGCTTACAGTTCCTCTGCAGTGTACTGGCTAGAGCAGTGTTGCCCTCTCCCGTTTGTTGTTGATCTGTGAGGTGCACGCAGGGGTGATGTGGGCTGGCCCCTCCTCTCTCAACCAATGAGTGTCTTCAGTACGTTTGTGTGTGCCCTGCAGATGTCACAGGTTCGGGACAGCCTTGTCCCTGGCTATTGAGTCCCAACCAGGGGTATGGCCCAGTCCATCCAAGATCTTTTTATCTGAATTGTGTATGTTCTAAGATCTCCGTGGGATGCTTGACTATGCACAGTACCAAAACCCTATGGATACTATGGTTTTTCCTATACGAATCTATGATGTAGCTTAATTTATAAATTAGGCAGAGTAAGAAATTAACAGAAGTAATTAAAAATAGAACAAATTTAACAATATACTATAATAAAAGTTATTTAAAGTTTGTGAATTAGTTTCCACTTAATATTTTCACAGTTGACCACTGGTAATTGAAACTGTAGAAAGTGAAGCCACAGACAAGCAGTGACTACTATACCCTTTTCTCATAAGACTGCTTTAGTGAAAGAATAAAATATGATATATGTGTGTATGTGCACACACTGCCACACACACACACACACAATCAAGTACTACTTAGTCATAAATAAATTTGAGTAATTTGTAGAAAAATGGATATACCTTGAGAATCAAAATGCTAAGTGAAATAAATTGGACACAAGCTTAAATATCACATGGTTTCTCTACATGATAAATTCAAAATAATGAAGGGCAAATAAAAGATAATTAAAAACAGAGAAATGGATCTTTAGCAAAGAAAAGGGGCTCTGGAGATGAAGGAAAAGGAAAAGAGAAGTAACAAGAATTAAGATGTGTTATGTACATGGTACCAACTCCCCACAATGAATGAATGTAATCATTATGCATAGCAAATGTACTAATAATTTTTAAAATAAAATGTTTTTTTAAAGATTGCTTTAAGGATTAAATAAGGTAATGCATATGGAAAAACTATTATTAAAATATAATAATCCTCAAGCAACTGGATACTATATGGAGATGAATGAACTCTATCTCACATTACATACAAAAGCTAACTCTAGATAAACTATTGACCTAGTTAAAATTATAAAATGTCTCAAAGAAAACATAAGAGAATATCTTCCTTGGGGCACACAAATATCTCAGACAAGGCACAAAAGGCACTAACAATAAACGAATAAACTTGATTTCATCAAGATCACAAGTTTTTCTCTTTTCTTTTTCCTACAGATGGACTTTGAGAGCTTGTTTGAAGGTCCTAACAAGGAAGTGCAGCTACTTATATACCTTTACTGAAAATGGTCCTCCTCTACCAATGAAAGTCACACATGTGAAAAGATGAGGAAGAGGACACCCACCCAGATCAGAAAAATCACACCTGCAAATCAATGGGATAAGAGTTGCAATTACATTGTCCTCACATCCAAAAGTATAAACTTCTCATCAAAAAGCAACATTAAAAATTAAAAAGTTAATCTTTGCACTTAGAAAAAATACCTATAATCCATCTATTTCACAAAGGACCCATATCCAGAATGAATAAAGAATTCCTACAAATCTATAATAAAGTTACAAAATGTAAAAATAGAAAATAAGTTAAACACTTGACAACCTAAATGAAAAGAAATGCAACAATGGAAATGCAAATTAAGATCAAATGGAAACATGCACCCACCAGAGTGACTACATTAAAAAGTATAATATTGAGTGTGGGCAAGGATTGTACAACAAACTATTATATATTGACCATGGAAATATAAAATGATAAAAACCATTTAAGAAAACTCTATGAATCTCAAAAATAATATTTTGAGAGAAATAAGCCTGAATCAAAAGAATACATGCTACATACTTTCATAATTTTAAGATGCAACTAATCTATATGGCTAAAGATACCAGAAAAGTAGCTGCCTTTGGGGAGGAGGGAGGACTGGAAAGGCAGGCAAAGGAAATTTCTGGAATGATTGGAAATGTTCTTTATTTTGATATAGGTGATGGTTATACTCATCAAAATTCATTAAACTGTATACTTAAGATCCATATAATTTATAACATGTAAGTTGTACTTCAATAAGCATAGCTAGTATTAAAACTATTTTAAAAGTAATTTAGGGCAAGGAGATGGAACATTTTTATTAGTCAACTCTGATTTTTTTTCTATCTTTCTAAAAAGAGTCACTGTAAATTTGGTAAAAGCTTAAAAATATAGAGGAATTAATCATCCATTCATCAAATACATAGAGTATTAAGTGATCCTACCTTTAAGCAATGTGCCAAATGCTAGGGACATTGTTCTTGCCCTTGAGAAATTTACAGTTTCACTAGAGATATAATAGACATGTAAATAAATAGATCATAATAGAGGTTCATACATGCATTGTGGACAAAAAAGAAGAGACTTTTACACTACCTGAGAATGTTGAGGTGATTCAGGACTATCAGTTGTACCTATTCTCATGAAGCCAAGTCAAAATGGCAATGGACCCTAAGATAAAAGAAACTGGTTCAGCTTTGCCAGCTACGTCAAGCTATTTTCTCAAGACTACTGAATTAGTTCAAAGCCATGACAGCCACAATAAACAGTATAAAATATTTATTTTCTTATAATATCTTTTACCTAAATAACATTGAAACAGATGCAAAAGAGGATAAACCTGATTTTTTACTTCAGGTCCAACATATAAGAAACTGGAATCACTAGTTTGTCCTAACAGGAGGGTTTTTTTTTTTTTTTAACTGAGCAAATGGAAAAATTGACAATTCTTACATCCATCAGGGCAGTGTAGTTATAGGTTAAGCCTGACTTCAAGACTGGAGACTGAAAGATAAAATTAAAGAATTGTGTCTTGTAGCCAAACCTATAGGCACACATCTCTGAGAGAACAAGTGTAGAAGTAGAAAAATCTCAACTTTAACTGACAAACTGCTGGAGGCTCAGTGTGGACAAGACTGAGAGATTAAAAACTCCAAAGAGACCAAGTCCTCAGGGGTTCTCTCCAGAAGATTAACTAGGTTCTCACAGTGAATAATGGTGGGAAGAGGGGGTCCCATGGTGCTTCTGATAGGGGAACAAGGAAACGAATCTTCTTGAATACAATGTACCAGACTACTCTTCATTTCTTAACAAGGTCTGCCCTCACAGAAACTAATTAACCAAAGTCTAGCCTGCTGGGATATTGTCAAAGTCTAACTGACATGGGAAAGGGAAATACACAACTCCAGTTTACTCTAGCCATCCTGTCCCACAAAACAGGGAAGAGACAGGACAGGATGATGACTGAGCAGCACCTGTAAATTCAGTCCACAGATACAGGTTCACTAGAAGATTGAGACCCAGCTATAGGACTACAAAATGTCTCCCATTCCAAAAGGACTTTTTTGCCAGAGCTCTCTTTAGTCATACATAATGCCCAGCTACTAAGAACAAATTACAAAATATAACTTGGAGATACAGTATGGCAGTGATGTTGGAATCATCAGAATGGGTAATTGAAATCACTATGATTAAGATGCTAAGGGCTGGGATTGAGCCAAACAGATACAACATCCCAGTCTTAATTAGTTAGAAAGGTAGGATCTTGTGACAGACACAAACTAAGAATCTCTTACATACTTAAGTCATTCCTGAATAACAGACACCTTTCCTAGAGAGGCCTTGATACTAGTGAATTAGATACCTACTACAAAAACTCACAAGGATCATCACAGAAAACAAAATAAAAAATTTTTGAGGTAAATGAAAAGGTGAAGAAGTAAATTGCAATCTCCGATCTCCAGCCCACCTAGAACAAGTACAAGAGACAGACACAGAAGAACCTGGAAGACACACACCTGAAAGTTCTGAAATGAAAGAAACCAAAGTAAAGAAATAAATCCATGAGGCTATGTAGGAAATTAGATCAGATATAATCTCTCAGACAAAAAAGTCAACATTTATAAAAGAATTGCTTAGTAAATTTAGGATAGAGATAGACAACAGATATAGATGATGACAGGAAGAGGATGGAAACTATGAATGATCAATATAAGAAAAAAATAGAATGCATGAAACAGATATACAGGAAATTAAAAATTCCATTGAAAGCTGGCAAAACTGCTTGGACAAAACTGAAGACTTTCAGACCTTGAAGACAGGATCACGGCTAGAGATCAAGAAAGGAAATATGTCTTAAAAATAACAAAAGATCAGGAAAAAATTCAACAAGTGCAAGATGACACAAAGAAAAATAATATAAGAATAACTGGTGTCAGTTGGGCATGGTGGTGTATACCTGTAATCTCAGCACTCAGGAGGCTGAGGCAAGGAGATTTCTGTGAGTTCAAGGCCAGCCTGGACTACGAAGTGATAGAAGGCCAGCCTGAATTGCTTAGTGAGAACCTGTCTCAAACACTCAAACACTCAAACACACACACACACACACACACACACACACACACACACACAAATAACTGGTGTCAATGAAAATGACATTAAAAAATTATGTACAAAATAGCAGAAAATTTCCCAAGCATGGGAAAAGGATCTGACATCAAGGTAAGTGAGGCATATAAAACTCCAATTAGCTATAACCAAAATCTTTACACCCACACAAATAATAAAGATCCCAGAAATTTAAACAAAGAGCAGAATAGTGAAGGCTGTTAGAGAAAAGAAACAGATCACCAATAAAGGAAAGCCCAGCAGAATTACAGCAGACTTCTCAACACAAACCCTCAAGTCAAGAAGACCTTGGAGTGAAGTATTTCAAGTCCTGAAAGAAAACAACTTCCAACACAGATTGATGTATCCTGCAGAACTACCTTTCAAAATTAATGGAGGAATAAAATATTTTCATGATAAAGAACAACTGAAGAAATTCATGACCACCAAACCAATACTACAAATGGTACTGAAAGATATTCTAGACAGAGACAAAATGATCAGAATTCCAAGAACAAGAACAGAAAGAAATCACCAAGAAAGACAAGCAATTAAACAGAGAGAAAAAGGAGGGAAACAATAGCAGGAATATAACATGACAAAGACAAGCCAAAACATCAATTATAACCAACAATGTAAATGGCCTCAACTCACTAATCAAAAGAAACAGACTGGAAGAATGGATCAACAAATAACCAACAATATGCTGTATACAGGAAACTCTTTTAACTCAAAAAGAAATTCATAGGCTAAAAGTTAAAGGATGGAAAACAATACTCCATGCAAAAGAAACAGAAAAAAGCAGGGGTAGTTATTCTGTTTGCAGACAATGTGAACTTCAAACCAAGAATGATCAAAAAAGATAAAGGAGGTCACTACAAACTTGTTGGGGGAAAACTCAAGAGGAAGACATAAGAATCATAAATATATATGCACTAAATACAAGAGCACCTAACTATATAAGACAAATATTCACAAACATGAATAATTAAATAAGCAATTACACAATTGTAATGGGGACCTTAATACTCTATTGTTGCAAAGAGATAGATCAACTAGACAAAAAAATTTAGCAAAGAAACTGAACCAAACCTGTGAACAAATGGATTTAGTAGATGTTTACAGTGTTCCACCCAACAACATCAGAATACACATTCTTCTCAGCTGTATAGGGGACATTCTCTAAAATAGATCATCTGATATCCCACAGAACATGCTTAAGTAAATGCAAAGGAAGTGAAATTATCCCATGCATATTATATGACCATATGACAAAAGAAACTTCAACTCCTTAAACACATAGAAAATTTTTTTTTTTTAACCAGTACCGGGGGTCAAACTCACGACCGTGTGCTTGCAAGGCAAGTGCTTATGCCACTGAGATAAATCCCCAGCCCCTAAACACCTGGAAATTAATTAACACCCTTCTGAACAACCAATGGGTTACAGATGAAATTAAAGAAGAAATTAAATAATACCTACAATCAAATGAAAATGCAACTACAACTTACTGGAACCTATGGGACACAATGAAAGTGATCTTAAGAGGAAAAATTTATAGTGATGAATCCTCACATTAGGAAAACAGAACAAGCACAAATAAACAACCTATTGTTGCTCCTCAAGCTTCTAGAAAAAGAGCAAGTCAAGTTCAAAGCACATACAAAAGAGGAAAATATAAAGATCAGATCATAGATTAATGAATGCAATTGAGACTAAGGAACAATGTAAAGAATTAATGAGTCAGAGCTGATTTTTGGAAAGAATAAATAAAATTGATAAACCCCCAGCAGACCTTATCAAAAAAAGGAAAGAAAAAACTCAAATTTGTGCAATAAGGAATGAAAAGGATGAAATCACTATAGATCTTATGGAAATTCAGAAGATCATCAATACCTACTCTGAAAATCTTTACTAGCATAGAAAACATAGAAGAAATGGACAGATGCCTAGAAATGTATGAATTACCAAAGCAGAATCAAGAAGATATAAAAATTCTGAATAACCCAATATCAGTTAATGAAATTGAAAATATAATAAAAAATTTTCTAACAAAGGAAAGCCCAGGTCCTGATGGATTACAGCTGAATTTTATAAGAAATTTAGAGAAGATTTGATTCCAATGCTCCTCAAACTCTTTAATGAAATTGAAAGGGAAGCAATTCTCCCTAACTCATTCCTAGAGGCAAGTATTACTCTCATACCAAAAACAGAAAGATCCAACCAAAAAAGAGAACTACAGGCTAATCTCCCCTAATGAACACAGATAAACATATACTCAATAAAAGACTAGCAAACAGAATACAGCAAATCATTAAGATTATATACCATAACTAAATGGAATTCATCCCAGGAATATAGGGATGGTTCAACATATACAAATCAATAAACATAATATACCATATCAAGCCAAAGATAAAAATCACATGATCATCTCACTAGATGTATAAAAAGCTTTTTATATCATTCATGATAAAATCCTTCCAGAAAATTACAATAGATGGTCTTTACCTCAATCTGATAAATGCCATCTATGACAAACCAACAGCCAACACCATATTACATGGACAAAAACTGAAAAATTTCCACCAAAAATCAGAAATAAGACAAGGATGTCCACTATCACCACTCCTATTCAATAAAGTTCTGGAAACATTAGTCACAGCAATTAGTCAACAGGATAAATAAAAAGAATAAGAATATGAAAGGAAGAAATTAAATTATCATTATTTGCAGATGGCATGCTACTCTACATAGAAGACCCCAAAAACTCCACCAAAAGAGATCTAGAATTAATAACCAAATTCAGTAGCATAGCTGGATACAAAGTCAACACTCAAAAATCAATAGCAATCCTGTATACAAACAACAAACTTACTGAGAGAGAAATTAGGGAAACCACATCCTTCACACTAGCATCCCAAAAAATGAAATACTTAGGAATCAATCTAACAAAGGAAATAAAAGATCTGCACATTGAAAACTACAGAACTGTGAAAAAAAGAAGGGGCTAGGGGTTTAGCTCAGCAATGTATGTGCCTGCTTGGAAAAAGCAAAGTCGTGAGTTTGCTCCCCAGTACCAAAAAACAAAACAAAACAAAAAACTGAAAAAGAGAGATAGAAGAGGACATCAGAAAAATGGAAATATAGCCCTTGCTCATGGATAGGAAGAATCAACATTGTGAAAATGGCCATACTCCTAAAACAGATTTAATGCAATTCTCATCAAAATACTATTAGGATACCTCACAGATCTAGAGAAAACATTTCTAAATTCATTTGGAAACAGAATAGATCTAAAATAGCAAAGACAAATGCTAGGTGACAAAGGTAAAGTAAGAAGCATCACAATCCCTGAATTGAAATTATACTACAAAGCTACTATGATAAAATCAGCATTGTACTGGCCAAAAAACCAGACCTGAGGATCAATGGAACAAATGAGAAGAAGAAACAAGTACAAATACACTCCAAACCTTATATTGGACAAAGGGGCCAAACAAGTTAACTGGAAGAAAGACAGCCTCTTTAATAAATGGCGCTGGGAAAAACTGGCTGTATATACGCTTAAGACTAAAACTAGACCCACCCTATCACCATGCACTAAACTAAGGTCAAAATAGATCAAAGATCTAAATATTAAAACAGAAACACTATATCTAGTGGAAGAGAATAGGTAGAAATCTAGAAGACATAGTGGTAGGCAGAGAGTTCATGAACAAAAACTCCACAGGAAGTACTTCAAAGAATCAACAATTAGGACCTCATCTTATTCAAGTTTTTGCACTTCAAAAGAAATCACCAACAGAGTGAAAAAAAAAAACCACAAAATGGGAAAAAAATTTTAGCCAACTCTCCCTCAGACAAAGGACTTCTATCTAGAACATATAAATAATTGAAAATCAGGGCCACCAAATTCAAACACCCAATCCAAAAATGGGCATCTGAGATGAATACACACTTCTCCAATGAAGAAATACAAATGGTAAATAAATATATGAAAAAATGTTCAACATTATTGGTCATCTGATAAATGCAAATTAAAACAATACTAAGATTTCATCTCACCCTGGG
>PVLA01017364.1:0-17626 GCA_004027455.1 Hydrochoerus hydrochaeris
TCCTGAAGAGATTAGTGCCATTAAGTAGAAATCAAGTACTTTGTACAATAATGAGAAAAGGAGGCTTTGAGGGCAGCTCAAAAATCAGTAAAATGCCACCCACTGTTAAATGAGGGAAACTATGTATGAAAGCTTCACTTGAGAAGAGTCCTCATGACCCCTATTTGAGCAGAGCCTCCCCAGGAACTGGTTGCCAGGGATTCCTTCAGGTTACTCAGACACTGAGTGAACACTCAGTGTCCACCTCACGTTTGTCCACAGAGGCCTGACTGTGACTCCTTCTGACAGTAGACCAGGGTGTCACTCAAGTGATTGTGGTTTTATCAATATGAAGAAGGCAAGAGTTGTGAATCAAAGGCCTCCATTCAGATTTCAGAAGGTCTGGGAGACCAGCAAAGCATTCCCTGAGGACGAAGTGTATGAATCTATGGTAAGGACAGCAAAGATACAATGGAACATAAAGATTAAAAGCCAGTAATGTGAATATCTACAGAGCAAAACAACTGCCATGATCAGAGGGAACTCAAGAGAGAAGTCTCACAGGCTGCAACCAGCAGTGAGATGTGCTCTGCAACTCCTGTTATTACCGTGAACCTTGGATGCTGCACAGGGAGCTCAGGACTTCATGTTTGCCGTGTTAGGTTTCAGTCTTGCTTTGCTTTGATTCCTTCTGTCTCCCTATTCTTTACCTTTTGAATGAGAGTGCTGACATCATGCCATTGTTTCTCCAGATTATGTAACTTGTTTTTTATTGCTACAGAGGTTCACAGCCATGAGTTTGCCTTGACTCTTAAAAGGATTTTGACAGTGCTTTGAAGTTTTGAGGCATGGACTATTATTCTATAAATGTGGGCACTTGATGTGAGAGTTTTCTATTAATTTTTGGTCCTATTTCCTCATTAAAAATTGCTCCTAAAACTTAAAAACACTGTACAGACACTAAATAATTTCTGGATTAAATAATATTCATTCGGTTCTTATTTTCCATTTTAACACACATGTGAGTTTTGACCCAAGGAGCATTGGTAGTTGCTGGGGACATTGGGGTGAGCAAACAGATACCAGAGTTGTTCATTTACAAAGAATAGCTGGAACAATGAGCACCACATTGGACACTAAGTTAGTGTGAGGATAATTGGTAAAACATGAACCTGGAGCTACAGAAACAGCCAAAATATACAAAGGACTAATATTTATTAGACCTGATCAGCATGTCAGAGAAAATAGTGTAAGTACACTAAATATTAAAAGTAAGATCATAAGATTTGACTTAGAATGGTAACTCTAGCATTAGTTTAAGAAGTGAAAGGAAGGATAGAAGATACACTCTGGAAGGGTGACTTTGCTATCTGAATGTAAATTTTGAAGGCTTCAACTTGCCTCCTGAGGGTGTGACTGACAGAGTGCAGTGGATGCCATTGAATCCACTTCAAATCTCCTCCTTAGGCAAGTGCACTTGTGCCCCTGCTGCTCTGTGTCTGGGCCTATATCAGTTCACAGCCCTGCTTTTCTGTGCATGAGTTCATTAAAGAAAATAGGAGATTTACTAAACATATTATCCTACCCCTTATAAGCATCCTAGCAACAGGTAAATTAATGTTGTAGGAGGATGAGTATGTCATGGCCCCTTTCCTTCCAGGAAACCTGTTCAAGTTCCCAAATACAGTCTGTACTCTGGAGATGCCAGGTTCCAGGTTGAAGCCAGTCTTCAGTTGAAACCACACCCTTCCTTCCCCTGCCTTAATCAGTTCTCCTCACTGTGCTCCCTCCATGTCACTTCCATGATAACAGCACTCCCAGTCCATGCATGGAGGCCACACATTGTGATATGGAGAGAAAGAAATAGTTCCCCATATTATTACAACTCATAGAGAAAGATAAGAAATTCAAAGCAAGAGTGAGATCTGGGATGTACCACTGCTCACGGGGTGACAGCGAGAACTGAGAAGATGGAGCAGAGTTAAATATGCATTTTGGTGAGCGATGAAGACATTTCCAACTCCAGTCAAAGTGCCTTGCTGTAACTGCATGGGCAAAACACACTTTAGGAGTTCCCTCTACAATGGGCCAAGTAGAACCCCTTTCAGGAAAGCAGCACCTTGGAGGAAAATCTGACATCCCTGAAATCTCAAGGGGACAAAGGATGCTCCTTTCTTCATGTAGAGAGTAGTATCAACATCCCTGCTCAGAGGCATGGAAACAGAAACACATGCCTCTGGATGCTCATGCATGCCTGCTGGCCTCAGGAGGCGGGAGTCTGGCTTTGTTTCATAAGTGAGGAAAGGCACTGAGAATGGAAGATACGTGTGGGATAAAACAGTGTAAAAACTTCCTTGTCTTCTTTATTTTGTGCATCATTTCACCACATGGAAGATCAAAGTACACATGAATAAGGGAAACTGCATTTGGAATAAAAGTCTCTCTGGCTTCCTCAGAGCTAGTTTTGATAAACTTTCTCTTTTCCATCAAAATAAATTTATACCCTTGTTTCTCTGGGAGTGAGAAGTGGAACAGTCCTTCAAATCTTTAACAATACTGCTGTGAGTAGGTGGCCTCTCCACTCTTGTCTGATAGGTCAGTTCTACATTTGTCTTTGGAAATACAGTGGTACATCAGATCCTAAATGCTTTTGTTTGGGAACAATTTGATTTACAAACAGAAACATTGGGAAACAATTTGGTTTTTGTGTTAACATTCTGTCAGGTGAAGAACATGACCATGGCCATCTTTTCTAGAATCCTAGAACAAATTAATTTCATGAGCCAAACCAACACTGCATAATGATTATTCTAAGAGGTATTTGCTAACACTTCACAGCTCTACAAGACAAAGCTGACAAACCTTAAGACTGACTCCCAGCACAACTCTTTTTTTTTTCTTTATGTGTAACTAAACTTGGGTACAAAATGAATGATGTGCTACACACCAATAAAACACATTTCTAATTGACATAGACATAAATCCAGGAATATACAAGGTGGTAATTATTCAGAGTGTGGGATAGTGATAGAACAAACATAAAGTCCGCCCAAGTGAAATTTACCTATGTGCTCATTAAGCCAAGTTTCTCTGATGTTGAAACTCCAGGAGTTAGTAAAGATCCTGTTTGGGTAATTGATCATTGGAGGAGAAAAAGGGAATCTATAATGGGTGTATTAAAAATGATGACTGTTCTGGGCCTAAATGTAGGAAAGATTAAAAGATTTAAGGATATTCAAATATTGCTGTGATTCGTGGTAGAAGATCTGCTCACCCATCATGGAAATATCCAGCTGCTGTGTTTTAATTCTTAAAAGCAGAGTTCTTCAAATATACACAGAAATGGATATTAAAGAGTTGGGGTGGTAGTCCAGGGACTGTACAAAGGAATTAGGATGAATTTCTGATATGGCACTGTTAAGCTGAGATTCCAGATTTCATTCACACTTCATAGAGCTAAGAGCTGAAGGGAGGATAGGGTAAGAGAGAAAAAAGAAAATGCAGATATACCATGCACAGGCACAAATTGCCTGTGATGCATGTGATCAATATAAATATATCAAAAATGTACCAATTAAATTATTTTTTTAAAAGGAGGTTAAAAGTTTATTTGGTAGGTTGGTGAAATACAGATTAAAGATGGCTTACTGCAAATGAACTGGAGATTCTCATGATGTTTGGCTGACTATTGATGAAGGGATTAACAGGCTCAGAGAAAATGCAATGGTGGGGTGAGTTTGTCAGGTAAAACCTACTCATCCACATGTGATTGTCCAGAGGACACACCCTTCACCAGGACCTTAAGTAACAGGTTTGCAAGAGGAGCACCAGCTCCCTTACAGTGCTCTATCACTGGTCTTCAAGGCAAGACCTCGCAGTGGATGCCATGGTGAATCAACTGGGCACCAGAAATATTATGCGTGTAATTGAAGTGTGAATGCAATGGCAAAGTAGCAGCATTCAAAACTCAAAAAGTTAGGTGAACTTACAATAACAGAACTCAGAATCACATGGTTTCTTCATGATCAAAATGGTCTGGCTCATGTCAGGCTTTGGTGTTGACTAAGTAATCATCCTCTTTCCAGAAGTACAACAGGAAATCTGCTACATGTTACCAGAGTTGTTTTAGTAGAAAATGTTCAGAAAAATGAATGAAAATGAAACTTGAACCTTTACAACAGTGAGTCAAACCACTCACCTAATCATCCGATATCAACCTGTGTTCACAACAAAAATGCTTGAATAAAGTAAAAACCACATCTGAACTAGGAAAGACTGTAGATTACTGTCAAAAAATTATACTGTAAGTTGTTCTGTTATCTTTTCCCAAAAGGATCTATGGCCTGCTACCAGGGTGACTGCATATTGATAAAAAGGAAATAATCAGAACTTATAGGACTACCAGACACTGGTTCTGAGCTAATATTGACCTAATGAGATCCAAAACACCATAGTAGTCATCCAGTTAAATCAGGGACTATGAAAGTTAAGTGACCAAGTGTGATTTACCTGAAGATTCAACTTATAGTAAGTCAATCCTCAAGTCCCACCTGGGATAAACACATCTGGTACCTGGCAGGATCCCCATATCCTGTGAAGTGAGGGCCATTATGTTGGAAAAGGCCAAAAGGAATACATTAGTTGTCTCTATCTGAGAAGATAGTACACCAAAAGCAAGACTGCATGTCTGTGAGGTCTGCCAAAATTACTGTCACCATTAGACACACTGCATTCCTATTTATCTTTCTGATTAGACCTGAGCAAAATATCTTATTCTTCTGTGTCTTATTCTTCTGCCTTTCTCCACGATAGGACCTAAGCATAGTCCAGTCTAGAAGATGGAGCAATAAGGCAACATCACCTTGGAAGCAGAGCACAGCTAATCCCGGCAACTGAACCTGTTTCTTCCTGATCTTGGACATTCTTACCAAATTCTCATTCTCATATTTTCTTACAGCAACACAGTAATGAAAGGATAGTACATTGCATTGTTCTATTGTCTTCCTTCTCCCAATCTGTACTTATACACTCATAAGATGCTTCCAATTGAGGAAAACACAGGAGCCTGGAATATTGGTCATGATGTATGTTATTTAGGCAACTCCTAATTGTGAAGTATTGCATAACTCAAAACCCGTTTTTGGGTCATCTCTAAAAGCTATCAGTACAGTAACTAAATAAGCAGGTGAGAGACCACTGTTCCTATATTTTGTACAACGAGCAAACATATTGACAAAGGTAGAAGGTAAAGAGTTCCCCACACCACCAAACATATTCTATGTGGAAATATCCTTCATGCTGGAGGAAAGGAAAGAGTTAAGTCCATGACTAACATTTGAAACCACTGTCAGATATGCTGTAATGACACCAATACAGGCAGAAAACCTTGATGCCTGCTAGAGCATTATAACCATAGAGTGTTCCAATAGAACAGTGTCAGCCAGGTGGTCACAAACAAGCCTCCCCTTTAGAGAGTAAATGAAAAAAATCCATCTGCTGGGAAGCAGAGTCTAAAAGTCATTATAGGTGTTTGTATCAGTGTTCCTCCGGGATCTACCAGACAGAAATAAGAGATCCTAATTCTTAGGTCAGAGAACATACATAGATACATCCTCTAGATCTGCACAAGCAACAGGCAGAGTTGCACCAGTTACCTGCATCATTATCACCATTGAAATGGGCAAGGAACAGATTCAACCTGAAGATTTCACAAGTGCCTGCAGCAGGCAAAACCAGGTGTGCCCAGATTAGTATAAAAGGGTCATCTTGACCTCACCTTTCTCAAACTTAGGCAGGATAGAGATCCCTAGACCAGTGCTTTCAGGCAGAAGCTCTTTCTAGACCTGATCTAGCATCTCATGGAGGCATTGGACCCTGCTGGGGTGAACATGTTTTGTCTTGCATGACCATGAAGTAAATCATTAGCATAGCTGTGCCCCATCAGACCTGAGTGGAAGTAAGCTTAATGTCAGCCTTGGCAGGGATGTGACTGCCTGCAACAACTCTATCCAGCCTTGGAAAGCATAGCAGGATGTGGACTCTTAACACTGAGAAGATCCTAATGACTGCCACTCTCAAGTCAGGGTCTACAGAGATCTGTAGGAAGAACCCTGGGTCAGGCAGGGTCAATAGAATCAATCAACTGAATTTCTATTCCACCCAACACTGAATGTGACTGGTTGTAGACTTTTGGGCCATGAGTGCATCTCAGCAGCAGGCATAGGTCCCATAGCAGTGTGGACCTTGGTCCCACACCAGTGTTTCAGTTTCCATAGTGGGCTGTGAGCTCAGGGGATGACAGAGCATGGCAGAATTTCTCATCAGAGCTTCTGCATGGAAGTCTATGGATAGTCTGACCATGGTGATTCTGTGCCAGATGGAAAAATCCTATAGTTATAGAACACAGGCCATCGACTTTGGATGAGAGATTTGGGCTCACCCTGATACAGACTCACAGGGATAGATTGTCCTTTGTAGGTTCTCCCCCAGTTGAAGCAGAACAGTATACACCTGTGAATTTGAGACAATCTTAGACTCAGAACACCTTCTGTTGCTAAAGCAGATTCAGCACACCAATAACTTATGATAAATATGCAATTAAGGTTTCATAGAGAGCTAAAATAACAGATATAACTTCGATCACACATAAAATAATAACTCTAGTTGATTTTCAGGAAAAACAGTCCAAAAAATTCTCATTATGGAGACTTAAATGAACACCAGGTCCGTGAATTCCCAGATGATACCACAAATAAGCATCAAGAGGTTTTGAAAAACCATGACCTCAGTAAAAAGTAAAAATAACCACCAGAAACAAATAACAAGTGTGGAAGAACTCATGGGTAGAGGCCTAAAATAGCATTTTAAGGAAACTTAACAAACTTCAAAAGAACAAGAGAAATCGTTCAAATAATAGAAGAGATTTCAAAACAGTTAAAAACCAAACTGATATCCATAGCTATTTTGTATTCTAAAAGTATTGATCTGAACTTGGAATCAAGATACCAGTTGTATTCACAATAGCCACCAAATAAAATAAATGTCCAGGAAAATTTAAACTAGAGGAGTGAATGGCATTTATATTGAAAAGTATGTCAATGATGAAAGAAGTGCAAGATGATTCAAATAATGGAAAGATCTCTTGTGTTCATAAATTGGAGGAACCAGTATTCTTAAAATACAACCCAAAATAATCTACAGATACAATATAATCACTATCAGATTTGCCATAAGTTTCTTTTCAGACTTAAAGTTGTGTGGAATCTCAAAGTATTTTGAAAAGCCAAAGGAAAAATAGAAAATTAGCATACATTACAACAACAGACTAAAACATAAAATTCAAAATTATAATAATGAAAACACTTAATATCCAGCTTGGTGTCTGGCACTCAGTGGGGTTTCAATAAATGATTACAGAATAAATGGATGAATCATAACCACAACTGTACTGGATTGGCTGGTTGTTCTGAAGACTCACTTTAAAATCCTAACCTTTTCAAATCTATTCCCTGCCTTAGAACTGCTTTGGCCTAGAATCCTCTTAGTCATTTCACAGGCACCATTTTACCACAAGAGTTCATCTTCTGATTTCTTTGTGTGGGGAACTCTTTTCCCTGGTTCTCCCCTAGATCTTTGCTGTGAATCCCACTAAAGTTGTGAGGAGATTAAGTTCAAAATTTACACCACACATACAGATAAGTAGTGAGATGTTAGATGTGTCCATCACCTAGATTTAATCAGTTCCCACTTTCATCTGTCATCTACCTATCCATTCATCTGTCCATATATATGATAGCATTATATTAATGTATAAATATATACAATCATAATTTGTTCATAAAGGATTCACATTGGAATGGAGCAAAGAAAGAATTCAGTTTTTGTATCCAAGCCATTATTTATTGAACACATTTGTATCTTGATAAATATTTACATAATTTAAAAATTTCCTTTAAATAGAATTCACAGATTTTTGCTGCATTCTTACTTGCAAGCAAGAATGTGTAGTAAGTTGTCTCTGATTCATCATGCACTTTCTGAATTCCACCCTCAGACAGGATTCTGACTGGAACTGGAAAATATTTCACTTTTCCTTCCCAGGAGGAGTATTTGACATTAATGATATACAATACACAAGTCTTGGGAAAGTCATTTTCTAAAGAGCCCTTTTCCTTCAAATTGATAAATGAGTCATTTTTGATTAACAAATTAATCCTACACTTATTTTCAAACTCTGATAAACAGTGATGTCATGTACTTATAATGAAAGGTATTAACTTGGGCAATACATTATATGTTTTAACTAAAACAAAACTGAAAAATTAAAGATGAAAATGGATGACACTGGAGAAGCAGGAATCCCATAAGAGAAGAGGAAAGAGACAGAGAGAAGGAAGAGACAGGGAGTGGCGGTGGGTAGGATATGATCACAGCATGCTGTGTGAATGTGTAAAAGCATCACAATGAGACTCATCATTCTGTGCACTGATATTGTACTAATGAATGCTAGAAAAACCTAGAAATTTTCTTATTGTTTTCCTATACAATTTTCCAATAAAATGAATTATGACTTTGATAAAATGACTGACTTGTTTATAGTGCTAAAAGCACATTAGTGTAAATATCTTCAAAATATTCATTTTATTTCTTTAGCTATATAACAACGAGTGAACTTGATGGACCATAAGACAGCTCTATTTCTAAGTTATTGAAGAGTTTTCATGCAGTATCATGATGACTGCACTAATTCATTAACAAACAGTAAAGAGCCAAGGCATGCAGATCACAGAATAGTGGGTAATGAGAAGCATGGCTTGGAGTGACCACCAATTCACAATGGCTAATATTGTGAACTTCCCCAAGAGTTGATTAAATGGAGGCTTGGCATTATCAATACCTCCTATTTGAGATTTCCCATCAATTCTTCTTAGCATATGACCATCTATGCCCTCTTGCATCTGAGTCTTCAGGAAAATTGCAATCCTTTGCTTGCCCCACCTATCACTGTATACATCTAATAAATAGTGGCTGCTGGGAGTAGAGGTGGACTGATTTGGAGACTTTGACCTTCCAGCCATTACTGCAATGCTATACTTGTCTCTCTCTCTCTTTTTTTCTTGCCTTGCTCTTAAGAATGACAGCTGGGAATCTTGGCTAGGCACCTGATAACCAGGGTTGCAGAATGTATTACTAGGAGGTTACTGCTCAGTGATTATTTGAAAAACATCACCCTGGTCAGAATTGTGCTCAGTGGCATGTTGAGGTAGGTTAGAAGAAATAAGGATATGTAGGAAGGAGATAAGAACAAGTGTCAGTTAAAAATTGCATTTTAGTTTTAGTTTCATTCAATAGTTTATTAAACTGAAATTTCTATCAGCTGTAAAACAAAATAGAAATCACAGAGACCACAATGAAACTTACAAACATATTAAGAAATTTTATCAAGAAATATAGCACAAGAAATTATTAATTATCCATGATTTTCACTATAAAAATATTTCTAGAACTTCTCCTCACACAACATGAAAATTGAACTTTCTTAAAAGACTACAGACACTCTTTTCATTAAAGTATTGCAAGTGTTAAACTCTATTTATAGCATTAGAGCAAAAATTTAAAAAGTATTACCAAGTATTTGATCTCCTCACCATTCTAATCTGCTCTCACTTATTCAAGAAATGAAGTGGAGTTTGATAAATGTCTACCAAGCCATATATTGTTTCATGTACCATTTCTCAAACTTCTGGGAAGCTGTCACAGCTTTTTTTTTAACACATAAACAAATTAAACTCAGAAAAATTAAAACTTTAACTGAATTAAAAAATCTATTATAGATTTGTGAAAGGATAAGACATTGCTCAAAGGGGTAAAGTAACTGGGAGAGAAAAGGAGAAAAGAAGGAAGGAAAACAGAAAAAAAATATATGAATGATAGCTAAGATGATTATACTACTAATTCTATTAGTTCTTGGAACAGAACAGTTAATGTTCATGCAGTTTGATCAGTTTGCCTGTCTATGTCTGGCAATCTCAGCAACTCTTTTGAAGATCGTAATATGCATTACGGCAATCTTTGTTAAATTCCTGTCATCTTTTTTGAAAATCACATTTTTAACAAAACTTGCATCCATGGGACACAAAGTCACCCAAGAATACAATGCCCTTTTCCTTTCCAGGAACCTCACTCCTTGAATCAATTCTTTAGGTCTTAAAGATACAGGAAGCTTGTAAACTGGGCCCCCTGCTTTTGGAGGGTGCACTTTTCATCCCACTGAGCTCCAGCCCCTAGGAATCAGCACTGCTATGTGGGCAGAATATCTGTAAGCTTCAGACACATGCAAATGGTTTCTACTTCAACATAACTCACACATGAATAGCCTGACAACTTGGAAGGAGGCCATCCTCGCTCACTCATCCTGAGAACACCCCAATATAAAGTAAAAATGCACCTTTAGAACATACTGCACCCCATGCTAGAGTACCCACACTCACTTCCGAGTGCATCCATCTTTCTGCCTAATGACCACTCTAATGTGTTTTCTCTACATGCTCTGAAATTATTTTCTTTAGTGAAAGTCAGTGAACCAGTAACCTGCTGTTGGGTGGGGTGAGTGGAGATCCCCTTCTTCTCTTTGGAGGACACCTTGGACTCTATCCAGTAAATATGTAAATCTTTTACAAAGTAATTAAAAATGAATATTGTTTCTCTTAATCCTACAGAGTTAGGGAAGTGATGAGCTTGGAGTCTATGCTTTAATAAGTAAGCACTTCAATTCTACATTTTTCTGTAAGCAGAGATACAAAAATAGGGAAGACACAACATATAAAGGCTGCATAACACAGCAGGTTGTTTGATTTGGGCCTGTTACTGGGTCATGATCAGAGCCTTGGATTCCTTAGAAGCCTTCATCAAATGTAAGTGAAAGATGAACAAATAATGGAAAAAAGATCTTACTCACAACTTCACCAAGGTGAGAGGGCAGATGATCTGAGGAAAGAGAAAACCTTAGAAAAGGAAAAGGACAAAAGCCAGGTAATACACATATGGCGATGCAGCTAGACTTTGGCCTTAGATGACCCAGGAAATCCTTGAAATCTGGTTCTGGTGAACATTTCTAGGTGCCAAGGCTAGGAGTGGAAGTTGTCCTTTCAAAATGCAAAAACCTGGGTAATAGGTTATCTTTCAGAATCCTAAATTTTAAAGGTCTATTATAACATTTTTGTTTTGAGCTCTTTCTTAAGAAGTCTGAAGTACAGAACTCAAGTTTTTTTCTCAAGTTAAATAGATCTGTCATCTTCTGGATAAAATAAGGAAAGAAATCTCTTTCATCTCCAGAAGTTATAAGTTTACTTTTAAAGTCATACATTTATCAGCTTACTTTTTTGAGAAAAAAATAGCATTCCAATTAGTGTTTACCTCTTTTACACTTTTATATGAAATGCTTTTCTTTAATAAACACTTCTTGCTACACTGTTTCCCAAAATAACACATATTCTCCTTATGGATTGATGGATGATTTTTTATCATTTAAGAAGTTATTTAGGGGCATGAAAGTTTATAGGTCCCCTCTGTGCAACCTCTTTAAACTCCTCTTGGTAAACAAGGAGGCTGCTTTGCTGAGCCAGGGTGGGGGCAGCACATGAGCAGCAGATGGAGCATCTCCTTCCCTGACCATGAGGGAGTCTCTTCCCCTCCATTTAAGATGGAATGGACATGCTGGATATAAGCCTGATATTTGGATCAAACACTGAAATGACTTTCTTCCGTAGAGAATGAGACATTACTACCTTCAGAATGCTCATGGCACTGAATTGTGGTAAGATTTGCAATTTCCATTGTTGCACAAGTGTGAGTGTTACGGTTAGGTTATGCTGTTTAATGCAGTTTTTGGTCCTTCCACTGAATCCTGTGCAACTGAGCTTACTACATGTTTTTCATTCTCAAACTCTTTATTTTTAAGGATAATTTTATTATGAAGACCAATGAATATGCAACAGATGAAATAATGTATGTGGAGCCCAGAGAACAGCACTTGACCTTTAGTAAGTACACAGTAGGCAGCAGTTGGTACAGATATCAATTTTTCTCACTGTTCTCCTTCCTTTTTCTCTTTTCTCCCTCTCTGTTTTCCTTCCTAACTTCTTCCTTACTTCTCCCTTCCTTTTCCTTTCTTTTCATTTCTCTCTGCCTCTTTGTTTCCTTTCTTCTATCTCCTTTCTGCTCTTTCTTTCTGTCTTTCTTTTTCTTTTTCTTTGTCCTTCCTTCTTCTTTCTTTCCTTTCTTCTTTTAGTCCTTTCTACATTTCTTACCTTAAATTACAGGAATGAAAATTATTGTCAGTTCTGTTATTTTCAGGTTAAAATGAATTATGTTAGAAATGTTATGAGTGGATATATTGCTATTCACACTACAAACATTTTTGTTTTTATAAATATATCTATTTCCTCCTGTAGAGATTTCTGCATCTGATGATTAGGCTGAAAAGCAGAATATTTTGAAGCTGTATAAACAGCAGCTGATATAGGAGCAAGGTGAACCTGAATGAAGAAATTTGTGTTTATTTATTGTTATTGATAGAACATAAATTACTATCACCACAGCCACACACTAACAGCTGGCAGAGGGAGGGACATCACTGGTAAGAATGAGCAACTCAAAGCACAGACTGGAGTCCTCTGATGGAACTAAGACCACTCAGTTTTCCCTAAGTGCATGTGGTGTTATGAAGGGCATTAAGTTCCTGCCTCAGCATTGACAGGAAAGCATAAGTGGCTGAAACTCTGTGCTGCTTTAGCACTAATTGTTGTGGCTGGACCACTCAATTAGCAAGAGCTAAATCACAAGACAGCAGTTAAAAAGAAGGTTCAAGTCTCCATCAGAAAGGGCACCAGCAGAAAGACAGAAAGCCGTTTCCCATCTCTTCATTTTTTAAAATAAATATTTAGGGTTAGGGTTACTATGATGAATCAAAATGTCTTTATCCTTCTAAGATTTTGTTCTAGTATTTTCCAAAACATTGTAGAAGTTGATCAATATTATTACAATTTTAGAATTTTTTAAAAGCATGAATTAAATATAATATTTAATTCTCATGAATAATTTAAACATTCTCCTTACTTTGTGTTGTTGACATTGCTTAAAATAAGGCTGGGATTCGCATTCATAGCTTGCTTTTGCAGTTTGCAGGGTGTGTTCATAACAATACTACTTCTCTCCAGGATGATACAGCTCAGTGAGTGATGGTGATGCTTTGTCTAATGATGCATGACTCTTAGATGCTGCTTCTGCACTTGCTGGTTTTTTACATGGTAGAATATTTTAAAATACCTTCTTTCAACTCAACATATTATTGGAATAATTCTATACTTACAGAAATAAGGCACTATAAAGATTTCTAGTTTATTATTTATTTACCTTCGGTACTATCACCTTGTTATGATCACAAGTTCGTTTGTCAAATTTATGTAATAAACACATAAAGAATGTTTCTCAGTATGTACCATATTTTATTTATACTTACCAATATTTTTCCACCACTATCCTTTTGCCATAGCAGGGTTAACTGCTGCACAATAGTGTGCATTTAGGACAATTACTTTTTAAATGAGTTAAAATTGTAAGCCTTGCGAACATAAATGATGAACACAATAAGTAGTTCTTGTCTGGTTGATGAATTACAGGGTTTGTTGTTATTTTAGAAATGCTGGTGACAGCTTGTGACTGGACACATTGCTCATGGTGCAGACCCTGAAGTAATGAACCTGAGAATACTGGAAGTGGTTGTTGTAAAGCAAGCAAAGGGACAGCTGGGTACTGGGGCTTGTAATCTCAGTACTCAGGAAGCCAAGGAAGGAGGATCATCGTGAATTGAAAGCCAGCCTGTGCTATGTAGGGAGTTCAAGGCCAGCCTAAGCTACATGATGAGGCACTGTTTCCAAGAATATCAAAAAGAAAGAAAGAAAAGGAAAGAAAGAAAGAAAGAAAGAAAGAAAGAAAGAAAGAAAGAAAGAAAGAAAGAAAACAAGTGAAAGAACAGCTACTAATGGGTACACCTGTATATACTAATTTATTAATATCTAATGATACTTCTCTTAATTTTAAATGATAGTCATAAAATGCTAGCCTATTATTATTCTCATAATAAATCTGATATTCTTTTATTTAAACTTTAACAAGAAGTGCACATATGCATGTTTGTCTGTGAAAATATACACTAAAATGCCACTTGACTGCCGTATTTCATGCAACAGTGAGAGGACAACCATTTTCTGGTGTCGTGTCTAACTGTGGAAAATGGACTTGATGTTGAAGTATACACCCAGAGGAGTCATGTAAAAGCTTTCTGTTCAGAAATCAGCTGGGCTTTTAAGAGAGCAAATTATAACTACAATTACTAAAAGCATTATATCACGAGTATATTTTCATATTTTTAAAGTAAACCCTCGTGTAGTTTTAGAAGACAGTTATACTGTTAATAAATTTGTCTGTTTCAACATAAAATCAAAGATGTACATATAGTACATCTTAAGAATTATACTTGTCGGGCCAGGGATTTAGCTCAGCAGCCTAAGTACCAGCCTGGCAAGCACAAAGTCGTGAGTTTAATTCCTGGTACAAAAAAAATTATACTTGTCCTTACAGAGCTGTATTATACAAAATTTGGAATAATGAAGTCTGAAGATGCTAAAGTATATTCGACCTATTATTTTTCAGTCCATCCATGTAGCTGCTCCCAATCTGCACATGTTGGGATTGGCCATCACCTCTTATTCCACGTCATTTGCTCTGTTACTTTCATCAAGTGGCCTCCTTCATGCATGAACCAAAAAAATCAGAGTCTATACATCTCACAGATGGAGGGAGACTATAGAAAAACCACTTCTCTTGTCAGATTCCTGCTGGCAAAGAAAAGCATCTCTACTCCTTTCCTTGTTGATTGGTGGAAATAATGTCATTGTTGAAACCAGAAGTTCTGTGTTCAAATATCAAGCACTGGCTGATGGCTTGAGTTTCTGACCAATAAAACAGCGATATTAATAACTATTTAACACTGATCCAGAAGCATCAGGTCCTGAGCAGGTATTTTCCTCCATTTCCTTCAATTAGTGTTTGTGACAGCATTTTTATTACTTCCAGTTCACTTCTTAAAATGGCACATAAAATTAGAATATTGATACTGCATACATTCTTTGAGTCAAGCCAGAGCCAGGTTCTTCCCATAGGACGTTCTGTTTCACATAGAATGAGTCAATACATATAAAGGCCCAGCCCTTCTCAGTACTTTAAAGATATGTATTAGAAGAAGCCTTAATTTTCTAGTGCTTCCTAAACCACCTCTTACTTTTCTTCTGTTGTTGGTTAATTTAGTGCTCTTAGCCATGGTAGGAGTAGAAATGATTAATAATAAAAATCTTTCCTCTTTTATAATGTGAGTGTTGCTTCAGGGTTCCATTCAGTAATTGACCTGAAGAGGCCACTAGACAGTGATCAGAGGTAACAGCTAAAACGAAACCTACTTGTCTTTTTAGCCACACATCCATTGTTCTCTTCCATGTATATTGAGCAACTCATTTTTTTCAAGTATTCAGTAACTCATCTCCACGTGAATTCTGCCTGATAAGCTTAGAACTTCAAAAATTACTAATTGTAATTTTTTAATGGTGATAAACATACTCAAGAAAAGTTTTCATAATTTTGTGTCAATGTACTCCTGACTGAACTATTGGAAACCTTTTTGAAGTAATTTTTATCATGCTTTTAGATTTACATGACTATTGTTTTATACGTTTTCACCTTTCCTTTGCAAATCATGCAAAACCCAAGCTTTGTGACTGAATTTGTCCTCCTGGAACTAACCCAGAATTCAAAAGTTCAGAAAATGGTATTTGCTGTATCTTTGTTTGTCTACACTGCAACTATTGGCAGCAATGTGCTAATTGTGGTGACCATCGTCTGCAGCCCTGCCCTGTTTGACTCCCCCATGTACTTCTTCTTGGCTTTCCCATCCTTCCTGGATATCTGTGTCTCTTCTGTCATTATACCTAAGATGATATCTGATTCTCTCTGTGAGAGGAAAATCATCTCCTTTGAGAGTTGCTTGGTGCAGCTCCTTAATGAACACTTTGTTGCTGGTGTGGAGATGACTGTCCTCACAGCCACAGCCTATGACCAATATGTGGCCATTTGCAAGCCTTTGCAATATGCTGCTATCATGAACTGGAGGCTGTGTTGTGTTCTTATGGGTATAGGCTGGAGAGGGGGCTTCCTGCATTCCATCATCCAAATTCTCTTCTCTTTCCAGCTCCCTTTTTGTGGCCCCAATGTTATTCACTATTCCCTGTGTGATCTGTACCCATTACTGAAGCTTGCCTGCACTCACACTCACATCTTTGGCCTTTTGCTGGTTGCCAACATTGGGTCTTTCTGCATTATCATGTTTTCTTTGTTGCTTGTCTCCTATGGTGTCATCTTATTCTCTCTGAGGAAGCACAGTTATGTAGAGTGAAGGAAGGCTCTGTCCACCTGAGAATCCCACATTGCTGTTGTGGTTTTGTTCTTCATCCCAAGCATTTTTATATATGCATGGCCTCCACCTGCCTTCTCCTTTGGCAAATGGTGGCCATTTTTTACACCATGCTAACTCCATTGCACAACCTGTTGATTTATACTTTTAGGAATAAGGACATGCAAAATTGTATAAGAAAGTTTGAAGCAGATTTGTGGCCATTTCAAATGCAAAATAAAAATTAATCTTTTTTTCAAATAATAAAGTCATGTGTAAAGCAGTCAGAAGATTTTTAGATAAGAACCATATGGGATTTCTTCTGTACAATGTATGTTACCATATGCCTATAGAAATAATCTTCCTGTCTTTGTAATAAGATTTTTTGTTTGTTTGTTTCATGTTAGGCATTAATTCTGAGCTGGTAAGTCAATGTTGGCTTACCTAAGTTAGAGTTGAAATTTACATTTACTCAGAAATTTACAATCCTTGAAAGAGCTGAAAAGTAAATTACCTAAGAGATTACCTACCATTCATTCTATGATATGTGTGAGTAGATTAAAGTGGTTTTGCTTTAGGAATGAAATGTTACTTCATCTATGTAAGTAATCAAGTGGCCATTTGAAGGGTGGTGATCTCTGTGACTGCTGCAAAGCAAAATCAACTCAGTTGAGCACTGCCCCACACCTGCAAGTGTTTTGGATGACCTGACTCTCTCAGCATTATCAGTCAACATGGGCTACCTAATTTAACACTTGTGGAGTTTCTTTAGAGATGCTTTAGAAATTCCTATGGGTGAATTCCCCTTGTGTCAGGTAATCTCCCCATCCAATGTAATCAATGGAAGGAGATGAAGGGGGTCCAGAAACCAAATGGAGAAACAGCCAGTATTTCATATTCCAGAATGGTAGAAGGGATTTATGGAGAGACACTGTATTAGCAACACCACACTATAGCTGTTTATGTAATCACCCTTTTCCCCTTAAGAAGAAAATAACCAGAGGCACCAGAAATTACAAAGCAGATGTTAAAAGATGCTGCTGCAGCAATTTATTTGATGATTTTCTTTTAGTTTGGTCACTGCAAATGAAATTAATTCTATTTGAACAATGATGAATGAAGAGATCACTTAAATTTAGATACTTT
>PVLA01017365.1:0-17617 GCA_004027455.1 Hydrochoerus hydrochaeris
TTGTTCTTTGTCATGGAAGTATCTTGTTTCTCCATTAAATTTGAATGAAAGTTTTGCTGGGTACATCAGTCTGGGTTGAAGGTTGTTTTCTTTCAGGGCTTGAAATACCTCACTCCAAGCTCTTCTTGACTTGAGGGTTTGTGCTGAAAAGTCTGCCATGATTCTAATGGGCTTTCCTTGATAGGTGAGTTGTGTTTTTTCTCTGACAGCTTTTAATATTCTGTTTTTATGCTGTATGTCTGAGATCTTAATTATTATGTGTCTGCATGTGGATTTATGTTGACTGTGACTGTTTGCTGTTCTATATGTCTCACTTATCTGCATATCAGATTCTTTCCCCATGTTTGGGAAATTTTCTGCTAATATTTCTGTAAATACTTTACGTATGTCATTTGCCTGGACTCCTGTATCTTCACTAATGCCCATTATTATTATATTGTTGCTCTTGGCATCATCATGAAGCTTCTGGATTGTCATTTCATGCTGCTTTGTTATTTTTAAAAGTTCTATCCTTTCCTGATCACTAACTGTGAGCCTATCCTCAAGGTCCAAAATCCTATCCTCAGCTTCCTTTAGGCAGTTTTGCACACTTTCAATAGAATTTTTTGTTTCTTGGATGTCTCTTTGAGTTTGTTTCATGAATTCTGCTTGTTTTCTATATTGTTCATTCAAAGTTTCAGTTTCCCATGCTCATACTTTTTTCTCTAGTTCTTCTTTAGCTACATTCAACAACTCCTTTACTAAAGTTGTTATTTCTATCTTTACATGGGAGACTACTTCTAATTTGATTTCCTCTATAGCCTGATGCAGTTGTTTTTTTTATTTCACTCGCTATCTTTTCAGAGATTCCCAGTGTGTTACTTTTGGGGTTCTCTATTTCAGTGTCTCTCATACTTGCTTCTGGTGAACTATATGTTTGAGACTGCATTTTGGTTTTTCGTTTTGTCATTTTCACTCTGCCTGGTGTTTTCTATGTGTAGGAGGGGATCACACACAGTCTCTTCAGACACACCAAAGTCTTACAGTTAGTTGGAGGGGGTTTTACTACTGGCCCTAATTATCCCCTGTACACCTCTATTTTAGGGGTATACCCACCACATTGATACAGTCAATCCAGGGTAGTCCAAAGTTTGCCACCTGGGAGCAAAGTTCCAAATTTTCTCACACTAACTGGATTCCGCTGATGTTCCAGGTGGGAGGGTGGGCCCATCTGTAGCAGTCCAGGGCAGTTTTCAGTCTTGAGAGGGCCTCCTCAATGTTCCTGGTGGCAAGGCAGGCCCATGGGGGAGGTTCCGGGTAGCCTCCCCCTGAGGCGGGCTTGGGCTGAGTTCCCGGTGGCAGGGAGGGCCCTTGGTGGAGTTTCCGGTAAGCCTACGCCTGAGGCAGGCTTGTGCTGAGTTCCTGGTGGCAGGGTGGGCCCTTGGTTTGCAGGATGGGAGGAGAAAGAAAGACCACTGTGGACATCAGTTAATGGATGTCAGTATAGGAACTGGAAATCTCTTATTCAACCCTTTCCTTGGGTAGAGTCCGCAATCTCTGCTGTTGGCTCTGCTCCTTTCTTCCCAAATCAGTGCCCACATCTGACAAGCCTGCCCGCATGCCTGGAAGCTAGTCTATGAATTTTTGAGGGGGTAAAATGTGTTTCTCAGGTCTTGCTTCTTGGCGCATTCTTCTGGTCTGTTTCTTTTGATTGGTGGGTTGAGACCATTTATGTTGATATGTTTTGGCTTTTCTTTCTCATGTTGTTTCCCTGTTGTTTATTCCCTTTCTTTTCTGTTTAATTGTTTATCCCACCTGGTGGCCACTTTCTATTGGTGTTCCTGTGTTTATGATCTTTGTTACCTCTTTCTAATATGTCTTGCAGAGTATTCTGTAAAGCTGGTTTGGTGGTCATAAATTTCTTCAGTTGTTCTTTGTCATGGAAGTAACATTTTTCCATCAATTTTGAAAAATAGTTTTGTGGGGTACATCAATCTGATTTGAAGATTATTTTTCTTCAGGGCTTTAAATACATCAAGCTCTTCTTGATTTTCAGGATCATGTTGAAAAGTATGCTGTCATTCTGATGGACTTTCCTTTATAGGTGACATTTTTTTTTCTCTAGTTGCTTTCAATATTTTGTTCTTCTGCTGAATTTCTGGAATCTTATTATATGCCTTGGTGTAGACTTATTTTGGCCATGGCTATTTGGAGTTCTATATGCTTCATTTATTTGAATTTCAAATTCTTTATCCATGTATGGGAAGTTTTCAATCATTATTTCTGTGAAGAAGTTTTTAATGGTTTTTGTGCTGTCTCCAGCCTTCTGATTCCAATCAATCTTATGTTATTCTTTTTTCCTTTACCCCTAGTTGTTGGGTTGATATTTCATGATCTTTTGCAATTTTTACAATATCTTTCTTTTCTTGTTCCTGTCTTCTAGAGCTGGTTTTCTATCCTCACCTTCATTCAATCTGCTGCATATAATTTCAGTGGCGTTCCTAATCTCCTACATTTCTGTTTGGATCTGTTTCATTGATTCCACTTTTTGTCTATGATTGGCATTCATGGTTTCCATCATTTTCCTGAGATCCTCTACTTGTTTATCTGTGTCTGCTATCATTTCTTTTATTTTGATAGTCATTTCTTTTTGTATCTTAAAGATTATTTTTTCTATGACCTCTTCCATTTGTTTTTCCACCTCTTCTGCTATCATTCCAGAGAGTTCCATTTGTTGACTTCTGATTTCTCCTATCTCTTTGTGTTCTGGACTTGGACTGGGTGGGCTGGGCATTTGGGTTTGGGATTGCGTTTTGGTTTTTCATCTGGTCATTTTCTGCTTTCTGTGTTGATACTTGTAGACTTCTGATGTTAGATAGCCTTGTCACTGATGTCAAGGCTTTCCAAGGAGGTATATGTTCCTCAGGATTTCTCCTCTAGTCAGCGCTACCATCCCAGGGACAATTGAGGAAGTGCAGAGCACAGACTTACACTGCACTCACAGGCACTGACATCTTGGGGCAATGGAGCAAGCATGACATATGGATTTACACCAATATCTTTTCTTTAAATATGCAAATTATATGCCATTCTTTCCAATGCCTGCCTAGTACTCTATTGTATAAATGTACACAGTTTATCTAACCAATCCCCTACTGGGGGCCAGTTAAATTGTTTATAACTTTTTCTTATAAACTGTGCTACAACAGGCATCCTTATACATAGATATATGTGTGCTTGCCCAGTCATTTCTAGGCAAAATTCTTAGAGAAAAATTGCTGAATTAGTGGCTAAGCACAACTAACATTTTAACATATTTTTGCAGATCATTCTCAAAGATACTA
This sequence comes from Hydrochoerus hydrochaeris, assembly GCA_004027455.1. Taxonomy (NCBI): domain Eukaryota; kingdom Metazoa; phylum Chordata; class Mammalia; order Rodentia; family Hydrochaeridae; genus Hydrochoerus; species Hydrochoerus hydrochaeris. The sequence goes on from PVLA01017365.1 coordinate 3,324, forward strand.
AGAATTTATACAGCTTGGACTAGAATGAGATGAATGAGACATCTTTCTTTGGGCATAAAGTTTAAGGAGGCATAAAAACTTCAGTCATCAAGTCATATAATATTTCAGCACAATATTTTAAAGTGAAAATTAATATTGCAAATCACTAAAGGATCATTCCTGTGATCCCATTTACTTGGAAGCTTAAAAAAAGATTGCAAATTTGAGGCCAATTAAGGCAACTTAGTGAGTTCCTGTCTCAAAAAGAAAAAGGAAAAAAAGAGCTGGGGATGTAGCCCAGCAGTAGCATGTTCATCTGGCATGTACAAAGCCCTGAGCTCAATCCACAATGCCACAAAAAGAAAGTTTAAATAAAGATGAGACCAAAATTACTACCTTTTCCTTTTACCCAAAGGTCTGGCATATCTGTTTCCACTGACATGTTCTTGTCAGTCGTTGGTATTTATAAATTTCAGAATAATGCCAGGCACACAGTAAGCACTAGATAGATATTAGCTATTATCAAACATTAACTATAAATGTGTATCTTGTTTTGGATACATTATCGTATTCCATTTTTCTGTTCCTGCTACAGTACCACAGTGCTTTAATTACTGTACATTTATATAGTGTCTTTTCATCTGGTTAAGCAAGATCCTTTATCATTTTGCTTGATTTTTCAAATTTTTCTTGGGTATCCTCATTTGTTTACACATACAAATAGATTTGAAAGGCTATTTGTCAAGTATCACAAAATCCCACTGGGATTTTGATTGAAACTGCATTAAATTTACATGTTATTTTAGGGAAGCATGACATCTTTACAATATGATTTTTCCTGCCCAGAAACATGGTGTTACTCATTACTCTGCTAAGACTGCTTTTCATTCCTCTATGAGTTCTGTATGTTTTTTTTAAAGTGTACATCTTCCGCACTCTTATTTTATTTAGTATTTCTAATTTTGACTGTTATTTATTTTATTATCAGAATTCCGTGTACAAACAGATGTCCATGTGTTTTCTTTCAGTCTTCATCTTGAGGCCTTTTATTAATTTTTTTCTGCAACAGATTAACTGCGTATCCAAAATGAACACTTAATCCATCTGACACTCACCTTGCCAAAGTCCTTCAGTAACTTTTTAGGTCAAAATCCAAATTTTGCCCAACAAACATCCATTAATCTATCTGCAACATTCATTTTTCTCTAGAGAACAAATACATATTTCCTAGTTCCTCCATGCCAGATACTTTGAGACACCAGAGATCTACCAACAAACAGACATAAGTCCTGGCTATTAAGGAATCCATGTTGTTTTAGCTTATGCCAGTAAATCCATTCCCATCACCTTTGCTTCTGCACAGACACCACTGTACTTCAGATGTGTGGATCGAGTCATAAATCTTCTAAAATGCCCTCCTGCTGAGTGTCCTTCTTTCATTCGTACCTTTAGAAAGTTCCTTTAACATCCCCATCCCTCATGCCAGGGTCCTTAGCTGCTCTTTCTGTTCCCTCCAGCATGATTTGGAAGTCTCCTTCCACATCTCAGCATGATTTGGAAGTCTCCTTCCACATCTCACTTGTCTCAGAGATAACATCTTAAAGTGCAAGTATTCTTTACCAATCCATGGGTTCTTTGAAGTCAGGGATGGGATCTCGATTATCTTCTTGCTCTCTTGTGACATGGTAGCAAAGGAGCATTCAGTAAACATTTACTGAAATCTTACATGAATGGAGTTGGTGGGTGGGCTTAGCATCATCTGAGTGGCTGAGTGCAGGGGCCTGGTTGCCTGGGGGAGATGGGCCGTTAAGACATTATGGAAGTTTGAGGTGCTGTTAGCTCCTTCTACTCCACTCTGTGTTTTCCCTCCACACACTTAGGAAAGGAAATGTATCTCTAGTTTGAGGTCACTGATTCAGCCATATTTGTAATAATGAGGCCATAGGAACAGGGGTGTCCTAGTCCAGTCAGGCTGCTATAATGAATATACCACAGATAGGGTGGCTTAAATGACAAACAGGCATTTACTGCAGTTCTGGAGTTGGCAAGTCCAAGGTCAAGATGCCAGCAGACCTTGTGTCTACCAAGGGCCCTCTTTCTGGTTTGTAGAGGAGTGTCTTCTCCTTGTATCCTCACATGGTGCATAGGGGAAAAAGAGAGAGGACGCAAGCACTGTCATGTCTTTCTACCGGGGCTCCCGTTCTTTTCCTGAGGGCTCTTCTCTCTTGAAAATCACGTCTCAAAGGGCCCACCTCCTACTACCGCCACTTTGGGGGTTTTAAATTCAGCATTTTAACCTGAAGTTTGGAGAAACATGGATGTGGCAAGGAGAGAAATCGTAAGTTGCTGCTCTTGCCAAGATGCCCTTCTCATGAGAGCTGGCATGGTCTGGACTGAGCTGTCAGGGGTGTGCTTCCCAGCAGGAGAAGGTAAAGCAAGCTTTCTCCCCTCCAAGGGTCTCGGGCCGTGCTGCGGACAGCCTGATTCATGTAAGCTCTACAGTAGCGTTTGGGTCAACACCACCATTCCATTCCTACTCTAGAAAGGTGATGCAACCCAGTGAGAAGTTCTAAGTTCAGACTGTCAGGGGTCAGATAAAAACTTCAACTATAAAGTGTGTTTGTTTATATATTTATTTATATTCGCTCACATGGCTCAAAAATCAGAAGGCCCCATAGTGTATTACAACGAAAATATTTCCTCCATGTCAACTTTCAGTCATCCAACTCCCTTTCCTAAGACAAGGAACTTTCTTATATATCTGTCCAGTGATAATAAATGCATATACAAGAAAATGTGTGTGACCTTTTTTCACAAATGTTAACTGTTTAAATTTTACAATGTAAACTACAGATCATTAACATCAATATCTAAAAAGTTTTAATAGCTGCATAATAATCTGCTGGATCCACCATTCTATTAGTCACTTATCAATGGATACCTAACATTAAATATAGAAAAATCAAATATAAAAATGTAAATAATTTCCTATACTTCGCTATTATATATAATGCTACCATAAGCAACATTTCAAGTAGGTTATTATACATGTGTATGACCATATTACTAAGATTGAGCTCCTAAAAATGTTCATCACTAGGTCAAAGAGTAGGCTAATACATTTAGATTGCCATTTGTAACAGAGATACATTGACACTATGTGTGCATACCATATTTTAAGAAATAGACCTTATTCACAATTAATTAGATGTGACAGGTGATGGAAGAGCAAGGAGTGTAAGGTTATTTGAAATTCATTAATAAAAACTAGGATAGCTGACACATTCAGAATAATTTCTCATTCATGAAACATCCACTTTCCCAAGTTCAATCAAAATGGAATCTCTTTCTCTCTCTCTCTCTCTCTCTCTCTCTCTCTCTCTCTCTCTCTCTCTCTCTCTCTTCTTCCTGGCTTTCTGTCCTCCATGATGTAAGAAACATTTTTCCTGTGCCATACTGTCCTTGGAGGCAGAAGATTATGAAACTGAAACCTTACAAACTGTGAGCCAGAATAAACCTTTCCTGCCTTAAGTGGTGGCTGTCATGTATTTCGCCTAACCCACAAAGAAAATCACTGACCCTAAGACACATACTGACAATAAGAGGCAGAAAATTTCTGGTCTCTTTACCAAAAATATTTTAATGGAAATATTAGTCTGGGGGAAGCAAAAGGGTAGAAAGAGCTGCCTTCACTTTCTCTGGAGTTAAACAACCTGAAGTTGGAATGTTCTGACAGTGGATTAAAATTAAAGCATTTCCAATAAAAGTGATCCCAGCAGGCTTTGTCCTCAGAATCTGCCACCTCAGATTTGAACCATGACCTGGGCTGCTCCCCATAATGACAGTGTGAAGGGGGATGAGAGGTCCTGCCGAGGCCTCCACAGTATGAACTCAGTTTGCAGATGCCCAGCTTCTGAGTAATGCAAGACAGATGCCAGCTCAGCTCGGCTTACTGACTAGCTGGGAGGCAGCAGGCCTGGGCTAGCATCCTGGAACTCAACCATCCATTTAACCTTCTCTGCTGATAAAAGACAAACACAATGGAGCCAAAGCTCTGTGTTCATCCTGATGACAGGCGATTTTTTTGGATGACAGTGGATTCTTGCCCTGTGAAAACACAGGACTGTCTAACTTCTGCTCCACCTCTTGGAAAGTAGGCACTAAAGTATAGTGGTGTGCATGTGTGTGTGTGTGTTATACAAAAGAACTTTATCCCATTCTGTCACTGCTGTGTTCTTAATGGTTAGAAAAATGGTAGAGACATAGTAGGTGCTCAGTATATATTGGCTGAAAGAATGAATGCATTCTCTGTGAATGAATAAACAAATCCATGGCATGTGTATATCCTTGCCTATCTTTATATGTATTGTTATGTAAGATAAATTGTTATGGGTTCAAAACTGGTGGTCAACTTAACACCAGCTGAATTAAATCAGCACGGTGCTCAGTGTAGATGGCCCACCTGAGGAAAGTTGCCAGCATAAAAAGAGATGTGGGGAGGAGGAGTGGGGTCTTGTGGGTTCTCCTAAGTGTTGTGTGGAGCCATTGGTTCTCCTGGAGGAGCTTATCGTGACTAGCTTCCCCTAATATGAATTCGGCCATTATCATTGGAGGAGCTCTGGACCTTGTCGCTGATAGTGGCTGCGGTTCACTCTGGGGGATCTCTGCCCCTTACACTGAGCATTGCTTCCTGATTTTGGAGGGGAAGATGTCTGAGGCCGAATCTCAGGAGAAGCTTGTCATGCTGGCTTCCTAACACGTACTTGACTGTTCTCATTGTTGGAGGAGCTTGGAACCTCATTGTCACGGAGGATGGCTGTGGTACTTTTCAGGACAGCCCTGGTTCTTAATTTCAGTGTCTCCTCTTGACTACAGTGCCGATCCCTTAGCCTACTGGCACAGACCCTTCACCTCACTGGTTTTCACCAAAGACCTTTGGGCCTTCCCAGCACAGATCCATAAAACAGACATAAAACATGAGTCACTGTCATGGGCTCTAGACCTCCAGCTGGACTTGTGGGAAGCATTGTCATGGGCTCTAGGTTTTCAGCTGGACTCATGCAGAACATTGCTGTGGGATTCAGGCCCTCAGCTGGATTCTCTAGGTCCTTTAGTGTTGCGGACGAATTTCCTGCACTTTGTTCTCTAGGTGACCATCATAAAATAATACTATAAATTCTGTGTACTATATGTAATTGTTCTCCCTGCAACCCCTGACTACAATACAAATTATAGCAATTTGTCTTATGAAATGACTTTAAAACACTTCATAAGGAACAGCATATAAGCTCTATGCATTTTGCTAATTCCATCTCTTTGTCCCCTTGATCTTTATCTTTGTCTTTTCATTCTCTCTCTCTTTCTCTCTCTCTCTCTCTCTCTCTCTCTCTCTCCCCCTCCAGTTCCTCCATGACTTGAACTCTCAACTTTGTTACCTAGCAACTTCCAAAACTCTCTCCTTCCCACAATTCCTCCACAGCTTGCCAGCCTGGGTGACACCTATCATCTCTGTATCTACACACTGATATTTTAAAGCTGCTCCAGAATCAAGGTAACATCAAGTGATTTTATTCTGTCACCTCTTTCCAATCTGTTCTTTCTCATTCATTATGGATTTTAAAATAAAAGATAAAGAATACAAATATAAAGGAGTGTTATCTTTAGTAGCTACAATGTTTACCATGTAAAATGTAACTCTCCATTATAAAATAAATTCTGTTTTCTAGTTCAGAGTTTTCTGATGGTGGTGTTAGTCTATGTTATGACCGTGTTGTTATAATTAATTTAGTGTCCAAGAAATCAATCCTTTCATCTCTTGGGGCATCTGAGAAAAACTGAGGGATCCTAAGTGCCAGGACCAGGAGCCTTAAGCATAGGCATCCTCGTCTATTTGTCCCGGTTTTCCACATGAGCTACAGCATAAAGAGGGTCCAGAAGCATTAATGTTATCTTCAAGCCCCAAATGTTCATTAATTCTCACCAACACAGTTCATCAACACCATAGCAAACATTCCCATCAGTGACCTTCATCCATGGCAAGATCTTAGGTGCCACAGGAGCAATCAGATCATAGTTAATTAAACTTCTCAGTGTTTAGGGAATGTGATTGCCTTTGTTGTAGACACCAGAGTCTAGAATTTCAGGAAACCTTTATTCATCTGTATGCCTCCAATTATGTTCCTTTATAGGACCTGAGATTAAGTCACTTGCCTTGAAGATACAAAGCATTCAGAGCAGAACAGACTGAGAATGAGAGGCAGATTCCCAGGACAGTGGTCTCAGGCTCCTGACAGCCTACCCTGCTGTCACACTCCCTGCAGCCTGCCTTAAAAACTGAATTTTTATTTAGAGAGAACACCCAGTGATTGTTCGTTAACTTAAATACTTAGACCAATGTGCTTTGGCCTTTTTCATGCAACCTAGCTGTATTATTTTTGCTTCTTGATGTCTATCAGTGATAAATTAAGTCATTTTCTAAAATGGTTTATTTTCCTAGGAGATGATTAAATTCCTGAGTATGGCCCTGAATTCAGAGGTGTTTTTATTGTATTGTCAGTATATTTTTCCTTGATAGAACAATGCATTTTTGCTTTGGTTTCAACTCTAGAAGTGCAAAAAATCATTTTGAGATAGTTTATTTTATATTTGAGAATGTAAATGGAGATGTGGCAAATGCAAAAATCAAATAAGTAAAAGGAAAACACCGTTTGAACACGGACCACACACTGATCCCATAGCCAAGGGCAGGAAAGTTCAGACCCCCAGAGCTAGGGAAAACAACGTAGGTAAAGCCTTTCAAGATTTCTCAAAACCCGGGCATTTAAGAGTTCAGTTAGAAGTTATACCAAGGAGTATTTATGGAGAACACTTTCCACAACCAGATGGTGAACTTTTCAACATTTTAATATAAATCAACTTAGTAGGAAAAAAATGTCTTAGAGAAATGAACTGCATTACACATATTTTTGTGTAAAATCTAACTTAAACACTGTAAAATAAGGTAACTCAAGGTCTAGCAAACACCGATCTGCAGAATTTTCAGTCAAAATGCTTAAATAAGTGGAACTGGTCGAGGGTGGGGCACCAGCATATTTGTGCAGCCTCTTTCTTTTCCCATATCTTTCCTTTTATTTCCTCTTCTTTCTTTCACTTCCCCTAAACTCCCATTTTCCAGTATTGCAGCCTAACTAGATTTCTTTCCTATGACTCTCCACAAGGCAAACAGCACTTGGTGCAACTGGTGGAGACCTCAGACCTACTGGAAATGTACTTTTCTGTCGAGGGCATGCGTTCACTTTGCAAGCTGTGTTCAGGGACAGCCTTTTTGGGACAGGTTCCTGCTGGGCTTGGACATCACATACGACTCACAGAAGACCGTTCTCACTTTTGTATCACTGTTGCTGTTTTCCAAAGGAAGAAGCCTTCTGTGGCATCCCGTGCTATCTTTACATGATGACTCACTTGCCTTTTGGCCTGTACATTCCTGTTTCAATCCAACCTGCTTCTCCAGCTATTTCTGCAGTTTTTTCATGTGGTCTCTGGCACACTGACTACGCTGTACCCTGCATATCTTCCACCACCAAGGAAGGCAGTTTGGGGGCTGTTACTCCAGCTTCCTCCAAGCTACTCAACTCTTGGATATTCCATCAGATCATAGACCTACCACCCTCTGGGCCTGGAGCCCACCCGGCCAAACAGATAGGGCGTGAGCAGCTCCACCCTCTCTCCTCGGCATACAGGCCCTCCTGTTATGACCGGGCTGTCAGAATGAGGGATTTTAATGCCACTCAAACCAAGACCAAGTTTATCCTGTAATTTTGAACAGTGGCTATTAGACAACCAGGTGTCTCATCAGGGCCCCATACCCTCCTGGGATTTAAGGTTTATGCTGAGAAGTCTGCAGTAATGCCAACGGGTTTACATTTATATGTGATCTGTTGGTTTTCTCTAATAGCTTTTAAGACTTTGTCCCTGTGATACGAGGAGGGTCTCTTGATCTTGGTTATCTGGGGTTCGATATGCATCAATCATCTGTATGTTTACATCCCTCCCTGTATTTGTAAGTTTTATGTCAGTATTTCTGTGAACGGGGTTTTTTTATGGCCTTTGTACTGTCTTCTGACTTTTCACTTATTCCAACTATGCTTAGATTCATTTTCTTTGCATCATGTAGCAGCTATTGAATCTGTTTTTCATGTTCTCTTGTCATTTTTAAATTGTCTTTCAGTAGGTGAGCTTTGAAGGCATCCTTGTCTTATAGTTCTGAAATTCTGTCCTCACATTTGTCACTTCTACTGTCCATACTTTCAATATAATTTTTATTCTCCTGGATTCTTATTGAAAGTTTTTCATGGATTCTCTTTGCTAAAATCATCATTCATGTTTTACATCATTTTGTTTAGTATATCTCATGAGGAGTGTGTTCTGAAAGCTCCTGGATCATTTTGGTTGTTACTTCCGTTATCTGTTCAGTTTTATCTTCTGTGATCCTGCTGAGCAGCACATTGATATGTTCTCAGCCTCCTCCTTATCCTTTCAAGTAGTCTGGGTGTGTGTTTTATGTTACTCTTGAGGTCCCATCAGTTGGCTTTGGGGGAGTTGGAAGCTGTGGGAGGCATTTCTGTTGCCTTGTCTTTTCATGTTTCTATTGTGTTTTTGTTGTTATTACTGTTTACTTGACTTGCTCGGTTTGTGCTAAGGCTTGTGGATGATTATAGTGTAAAGATTTTGTTGCTAGCATAGAGATTCTCTTCAGTCACTTTTCAGTGACGTATTTTGGGCATGGCTTACTACAGTCCTTTGCTCCAGTCCCGAGATCTAATCTTCTTGGGTAATTTGAGGGAAAAGGTACAGTGTAATTGCTCAATACTGACTTCTCTAAGAATGTACTCTAGTGTTGTTAATATCATAAGTGTTGGCTCACAGAGAAAATCCATTAATGGTAGCAGTTATGTCACCCTGGAAATATCAAACAAGTCACCTACAATAGTATTGTCCAATACTATTGTATTGGATAGTAATACAACATAACCAATATGTACCACCCTTAACCCTAGACAAGACCTCCACAACTATGCTATAAACATTAAGACAAGCCAGGTATTGACTTACGTCTAAGATGCATGAAATACAACAGCTATACCTTCACTAATGGTAGAAAAGAATTCAACAGTAATTTTATAGCATTAACTAACTAAAGATTAATAAAGCTTTATGCTTATACTATTAAAAATATAAAGGGTTAGGAACAGGTGAATGCAAGAGGAAGAATTTTTTTTCTATACTGGGAATCAAACTCAGGACCTTGTGGTTGCCAGGCAGGCACTTGTGCTACTGAGCTGTATCCCTGGCAAGAGGAAGAATTGAAATTATATGATATGAGAAACAGGAAAGAGAAGTGGTACAAAGAATGCTATTAAATTAAAGGGAGAGAAATTAAAAGGGAAAAGAGGAGAAATAAAGAAATAAAGAAAAAAAAGTAAGGAAAATAGATAGATAAAAAGCAAAGAACAAGCACAAAGGAAAATTTCCCTAGCCTCAATAAACTGGTGAAGGAGAAAGGAAAACAAGAAAGGGGGAAAAAAAGAAAAAGAAAACAACCAAAAAAATGCACACACTCACACACAAAAAATATTTCTCTGTGATTTTGAATGTGTGGTTTTCTTCTGGAATCTAAATTTGGAGGCAGTGTCAAAATCAAAACATGTTTCTGCTCATACTGATAGATAAAGATGCAGTCAGACCTCAGATCTATATCCATGTAAGTACCAGCAGGTAATAGGCTTAGGTTGAAGACACCAGTGCTGTAACTTTCAAATCCAGATCAACTCAAGCTGAGCATGGTCTCTGGCTATGGTGGTAGGGACTGAGTCCTTCAGCTTGAACCTCTCAGGGGTCTTCTCCCGGCCTGTTCTCTGACTGTGGCTCTCTCCCATAGCACTCTCTCACCCAGTAACTGTGGGAACACAATATTGGGAGCTCTGAAGTGAAGCTATACCATGACTGCTCTGCCCTGAGTCCCAGGTTAAAACAATCAGCCCTTTCCTGAAATGGCACGTGGCCAACCATTCTCTCCATGGATATGGTGGGCACTTGGACTGGAGTCGCTCACCACCTGTCGCTTGTCAAAAAACTCACATAGAAAGAGAATCCCATGCTGTCCCTGCTCCGTTCAGCCACTGAATTTCTCTCTCACCCAGTGAGAAGGTCCCTTTCCTTGTGTTATGTCTCTTCAATTTCTCTGTAGATTTTGATTTTCTTGTCAGATCTTTCCTGATTTCAAGGGATCTGCTTCTCTCTTTTTTTCTTCCCCAAATTGTTATTTCCAGTCTCTAAATTCCAACTCTAGGGAAGCCTACTTGTTATAGCTTACCACTTTACTACTTTCCTCATAATAAATATTTTCAAAATTTCAAATATTTTCTTATGTGTCACTCAGAGGTAAATGGGAATCCTTTATTTTATCTGGCAGCCCTTCCTCAGGCTGTGAGTAGGATCCTGACACTAGATAACCAGATATTCTCCTTGGTTCTGGACACAGAATTCACCCAGGAAGGATGGCTGGATAAGAGGACCCTGAAACAGTCATGACTTGCTCCATGTGTTTTTTATCCTCAGTAATTCTATTAACATAATAAGATATATTAAGACTTTCTTGGAGATGACATGACATAAAAGGAAGAGAGTTCTGCCAAGTTATCACAATGAAAAAAAAAACTTTACCTTTTTACATTTTTATACAGTCTCACTCCAAAGATCACATCATGGAAAGTTTTGACTTATTTAAAATCTTACTCCTACTTTAGTAGACATAAGAATTGCTTGCTTAGGAAAATATTCAGAAAGTTCTTCCACGACTTCCCAGCTGCAGATGCTAAACTATTCAGCCATTCCAGTCAATCTGGAAGCAAAGTCCTATCCTAACAGCATTTGAAAATATTTAGAAATCACATAGGCATCATAGAGGTAGTAATAAATAGAGGAGAATGCATTTGCTGAACAGAATTGGCTAAAACTGGCATTCTGGGGAGTATTATTCCAAAGAGCTCTGACACTGGATAAAAGTGACACTAAATGATGTCATTATTGAGATGTTTTCAACCTTCTGGGTTAGACAACAAATAAGAGCTCAGAGAAGTAGAAGATGAGAGGCGGTGTGTACTGGTAGCTTCCATTCTGGTCCATTCACCAGAACACACATCCATTCAGAAGAAGGGTGAGAGTGCATTTGACTCCATTCCTTCTAGTTCTGTGGAATGAAGACATTTCCCTCTATGCCCTTCATGTGGACAGTGTTGCGATAACATTCCACATTTCCATCTCCTCTTGGCCACATGACCTTCCCTAACCACTTGTCCTCTTTTAGACCTGCCAGATCTCAAATGAGACTGAGTTCTTGTTTTTCTTCCACCTACTATGATAACTGCATGTGCATCAGATCCAAGGGACCAGGTTTGGGGGAATGACAGCCACCTCCTCTAAGCCAATATCCAGAAACTAAATTTTAGCATTACAGATTTGGCACTGAAATCAGCTTCTTACACCTTTTCTTAGTTGATTCATAATGCATGTGAGATCAGAGCCTTTGCCTCAACCAAATCCCCAATCTCACCAAAAGAAGCTTTCCAAAAACTCCCAAATCCACCAAAGCTGATCCATGGGGAATGGATAAGGAGAAACTCAAAAACAAAGCAACAGAATAATATAAGGTGATTAAAAAGTAAATAACAACAACAAAACAGATCAGTAAGGTACTGAGCAATCTGAAACAGGATATAACTAAACAGACAATGGACTTAAAAAGCAAAAAAAGGAAAAGAAAGTGCTCTAGCAGATATAACTGCATTTATCTTTAAGTGTGTAGGATTGATAACCATGTTGCTAAGTTTTTATAAGATCATTGAACAGAACTGTTTGCAGCCTCACTGTTTAAATGTCCATTTTGTATGCTTTAATTTTGTAACTTGAACAACTATGTCTAAGAAGACAATATGTAATTTATCAACTAGTGATTTCTTACTGTTTATTTTTTTCTCTGAATTTCTGCATTATTTCTACCCTTTTTTCTGTTTTGCTTTTTTTCTCTTTAAATAAAATTTCTTTTAAAAAAAGCTTTCCTAATTCTAAGGACAACCTCCTTTGAGAAATGAATGAGGATAGCTAGAACCAAGCTAAGTGTTTAAATGATCTGGGAGGTGAATTCTTTATCTGGGGGTGGCATTGGGAAAGCCTTAATAAGAATTCTAATGCTTTAAACAAATTGAAACGGATGTGATGGGCATGGGCTGCAGAATGAGCATTTCTTGAGACCAAACAGGACACAAACATAAGGCTGGTGTGGAGCTGGTTGCATTTAGGAAGGAGAGGAAGAGCAGAGTAGCTGGTTTGGAGTGCAGGGCTCATGAATGGAAAACAGGAAGTGTCTCCAGGGCAGAGAGACAGTAACGAGCAAGTCAAATGCAAGTTGAGCCCAACTGCCAGCCCTCCTAGACCCATTTAGCCTCCATCTCCTGGTTACAAATCTGTCCCCGGGCAGGGACAAGTAAATAAGCCTAAGGTGAGTAATTCAATCTTGACTCACTTGTGCTCCAAGCCTTCCTGAAGCTACTGACTAGACTTCCCTATGTACAAACATCTTCGTAACTGGACCACTTCTGCTCATTTCCAAATTCTTTAATTTCTTGTATTCTCACATTGAGAGAAGGTCTTTGTCACAGGGTTGAAGTAACATTGAGACTTTGTGAAATGAAATATCCTAGCAGATCTCCTGGAACCTGGAAAGTACTTCAAAAAGACAGAAATTCTTATCATTATTTTGAAAAATTGTTTAGATGAGAGGAAATTGGTCTGATTTAGAGTCCAGTTGATCTTGAATGACATACTTTGAGTACAGTTGACCTTGAATAATATGCTTAGAGCCTAATTGAATTTGGATGCTGTCAGAGGTCTTCTTTTCCCTGAAGTGGGAGCCAAGACAGAAATTTCTATGCACAGGGACTACTAGAGATGCACTGGGTTCAAAAGCAGGGAAGAAATGAAGGAGGGGATAAATTTTGATGCAGTAAAAGAGGAGCAGCCAATCTCATGGGATATCCAGCACTTGAATGGCCTTTCTGAAATGTCGGCTTCATGGCCGGGAGGTGGGACACTTACTTACTTACTTACTTACTTACTTACTTACTTATTCATCTTCATCCTCCAGTCATTGGATATGGGTTGGTGAGAGGAGGTATATGTCTTCAAGAGAAGGCAATTTCTAAGACTAATTCATCAGAGAGCTGCCAGCCACCAACACCCCTAGCAGTGGGTGGGTGGGTAACTTAGTCCATTTTCTGTTCCTGTAATTTAATAGCATAGACTGGGTAATTTATAAAAAAGAGGTTTATTCAGCAAATGGTTTTGGAAGCTGGGAAGTCCAAGAGCATGGTGCAGCCATCAGTGAGGACTCTCTGGCTGCATGATAACATGGCAGAGGGAATCATGTAGTGAGACAGAGTAAATGTCCTATCTTGGGTTGTTCTTCTTATAAAGCAATTAATGCTATTGAAACCCCCACTCTTCTTCATAAAATCCTAATTACCTTCCAAAAGCACCACCTCCACATTTCACTACCACATGAATTGGGGGATTTAGCTCCCAACACATGAATTGTGGGAGCCAAACACTCAAACTATAGTAGTGTGGAAATGAGAGCCTTCATCTGAGTGCACACCACAGATCCCCTACTGGTACTCAGTAAATGATCATAATTACCATTGTTAATTATCTTTGTAAAATCAGCTATTGGCTATCTTTATCCACATCATTGTCCTGGTTAAGCACATGTAATATTCAGGGCTTTGATCATTCCATCCACTTGGATGATAGGAAACAGAAGTTTATAAATTCTCAAGCAAGGAAGGAATGGAAGGAACTTGGTATTGGTATTTTTTTTAATGAGAAAAAAAAAAGCAAAACAGAAAAAGGGGTAGAAACAATACAGAATTTCAGAGAAAAAAATAAACAGTAAGAAATCACTAGTTGATAAATTATATATTGTCTTCTTAGACCTAGTTGTTAAAGTTACAAAATTAAAGCATACAAAGTGGACAAACAGTGAGACTGCAAAGAAGTTCAGTGATCCAGTAACAACTTAGCAACATGGTTATCAATCCTACACACTTAAACATACATGCAGCCATATCCTCTAGAGCACTTTCTTTTCTTCTTTTTACTTTTTAAGTCCATTATCTGCTTAGTTATATCCTGTTTCAGGTTGCTCAGTACCTTACTGACTTGTTTTGTTGTTGTTATATACTTTTAATCACCTTATATAA
>PVLA01017366.1:0-17627 GCA_004027455.1 Hydrochoerus hydrochaeris
AATACACTCCTACATACATGGAGTTACTGTGTTCTTCTGGTGTACATATTTCAAAAAAAAAAGAAAATGAAAGGAGTACCTGTTCTCTGAGTCTTCAGCTTGGCCACCACCCAGTGCTTCACTCATCTTCCTCCCCCAGAGCAGGACTGCTGCAGTGGTTCCAGGCCCTAGAGATCTCCTCCCCCAGGGAAGGACTGCCTCGGTAGTTCCAGGCCCTAGAGAGCTCCCAAACCAGAGACTAAATTGGAATTCTGCTCCTCTTCAGCCTCACCTCCAAGAGGCATGTACCATGATGCCATGCCTCCTCACTTCCAAGAGGCATGTACCATGATGCCATGCCTCCTCACCACTGTGCCTGCACAGTCGGAACTTGGGAGAGCATAGGGGCCTCTAGTAAGAGGCACAGAATTAAAGAATGGTATATAAGCCTAACCAGGCCATGCCCAGTGGCCACCATGCAGCCAGTGGGATGACCCAGATTCCAACTTTGGGCCCTCAGCACAGGCTCCGGTGGAATGCCGGCACACAGAAAGGGACTTTGAGCCTGCTCCCAGACAGTAGGACCACCTTCAGCATCCCAGACAATCCAGCACCACACACAGGGATGGGGGCCCAACTGGACCACACCCAGCAACTGCCAAGCAGCCAGCAGGACCCAGCTTCGAGCCTCAGGTTCTGACTGTGCACTATGGCACAATCCCAGCACATGGAAAAATCTTGGAATTTAACTCACAGGTGGCAAACCTTGGACGGCAGTGGATTAACTGTGCCAGTGTGGTGAGTATGACCCTAAAATAGAAGTGTAGAGTGGGTAAATAAGGCCAGTAGTAAAGCCTGCTCCACCTAAATGTAAGACCTTGGTGAGTCTGAAAAGAGTGTGGGTGACCACATCCTACACATAGAAAATATCAGGCAGAGTGAAAATGACAAAATGAAAAAGCAAAATTCAGTCTCAAACATCTAGTCCACCAGAAGCAAGTGCAGGAGATATTGAAATAGAGTAACACACCAGGAACCTCTGAAAAAGTAGTGAGTGAAATAAAAAAACAGCTCCATGAGGCTATAGAGGAAATCAAATTAGATGGACTCTCACAAATAAAGACAGAAATAAGAACCTTAGTAAAGGAGTTGCTGAGCACAGCTAAAGAAGAAATTGAGAAAAAAGTACAGGAGCATGGGAAACTGATTGAAACCTTGAATGAACAACTTAGAAAACATGCAGAATTCATGAAAAAACCTGAAAGATACATCCAATAAACAAGAAATTCTATTCAAAGCTTGCAAAACTGCTTAAATGAAGTTGAGGAAAGGATTTTGTACCTTGAGGACAGGATCACAATTATTGATCATGAAAGGATAGAACTTTAAAAAATAACAAACCAGCATAAACTGACATTCCAACAGCTTTAAGATGATGCCAAGAGCAACAATATAAGATCAATAGGCATCAGTGAAGAGGGAGGAGTCAAAGCAAATGACATAGACAAAATATGCACTGAAGTAATAGAAAGAAAATTTCCAAAAAATGGGGAAAGAATTTGATATGCAGATGAGTGGGGCATATAGAACAACAAAGAGTCAAAATCAACATAAATCCACACCCAGACACATAATAATTAAGATCTCAGACATACAGCATAAAAACAGAATACTGCAAGCTGTTAGAGAAAAGACACAACTCACCTAACAAGGAAAGTCTATTACAATCACAGCAAAATTTTCAGCACAAACCCTCAAGTCAAGAAGAACTTGGAGTGAGGTATTTCAAGCCCTGAAAGAAAACAACTTTCAACGCAGACTGTTGTACCCAGTAAAACTTTCATTCAAATTTAATGAAACAAGATACCTCCATGACAAAGAACAACTGAAGAAATTCACATCCATCAAACACTACAAAGAGTATTGAAACCCTAGAAAGAGTACTGAAAGACATACTACACAGAGATAAAAATGCCCACAATCCCCAAAACAACAAAAGAAAGAAACCATCAGGTAAGATAAGCAATAAAATAAGGAGGAAAATAGAAAGCAAACAACTGGAATATAACATGGGAAGGTCAAACCAGTACATAGCAGTGATATCCATAAGTGTAAATGGCCTCAAATCACCTATAAAATGAAATAGACTGACACAATGGGTCAAGAAACATACTCCCACAATATGCTGTATACAAGAAACACCTCTGACCCAAAAGGAAACTCATAGATTAAAAGTCAAAGGATTGAAAACAGTATTCCATGCAACAGGACACCAGAAAAAAAGCAGGGGTAACTATTCTAATTGCAGACAATGTGAACTTCAAACCTAAAATGATTGACAGAGATAAAGAAGGTCACTGCATACTTGTTAGTGGAAAAATTGAAGAAGAAGAACTAACAATTATAAATATATATATGCACCAAATACAGGAGCACCCAACTATGTAAGACAGACATTAATGGACATGAAAAACCAAATACACAAGAACACAATTATAACTGGGGATCTTAACAGCCTATTGTCACAAAGAGACAGATCAATTAGACAAAAAGTCAGCAAAGAAATAACAGAACTGAATCATTCCTGTGAGCAATTGGACTTAGTAGATATTCACAGAGTGTTCCATGCAACCACATCAGAATACACATTCTTCTCAGAAGCACATGAGACATTCTCCAAAATATACCATATATTATCCCATAAAACATTCTTAACTAAATGCAAAGTTATTGAAATCATCCTATGCATAATATCTGAAAATAGAACACTCAAATTGGAAATTAATGGCAAAAAAACTACAAAACCTGCACAAAAACATGGAAATTAAATAACAACCTTTTGAACAACCAGTGGGCTACAGATGAAATTAAAGAAGAAACAAAGCAATACTTACAATTCAATGAAAACACAGAAAGAGCATACTGTAATCTATGGGATGCAATGAGAGCACATTAAGAGGGAAATATGTGGCAATAAACTGTCATATCAAGAAAACAGAATGAGCACAAATAAACCTAATGCTCCATCTCAAGCATCTAGAAAAAGAAGAGCAGTCTATAGCAATAATTTGTCATGTCAAGAAAACAGAATGAGCGCAAATAAACAAATTAATGTTCCATTTCAAGCTTCTAGAAAAAGAAGAACAAGCTAAAGACAAATCTCATAGAAGAGAGGGAATTGTTAAGATTAGAGCAGAAATCAATGCAATTGAAACTAAAAAAACAATACAAAGAATGAATCAAAAAGCTGGTTTTTTGAGAGAATAAACAAAATTGGCAAGCTCTAGTTAAACTTATCAATAGAAAGAAAGAAAATAAGCCAAATTCATGCAATAAGAATTGAAAAGTGGGAAATTACTACAGATCCCATGGAAAATCAAAAGTTCATGAATACCTACTTTGAAAATCTTTACTAACAAAGAGTGGAAAACACAGAGGAAATGGACAGATTTCTAGAAACATATGAACTACCAAAGCTGAACCAAGAAGATATAGCAATTTTGAACAACCCAGTATCAGCTATTGAAATTGAAAACATAATTAAATCTTACCAACAAAGAAAAGCCCAGGTCCTGATGGATTTACAGCTGAATTCTACAAGAAATTTAGAGAAGATTTGATGCTAACACTCCTTAAAATCTTCAGTAAAATCAAGAAGAAAGCAATCCTCACTAAATCATTCCTGGAGGCAAGTATTACTCTGATACCAAAACCAGACAAAGATCCAACCACAAAAGAGAACTATAGGCCAATCTCACTAATGAACATTAATGCAAAGGTTCTCAACAAAATACTGGCAAATACAATGCAGCAAATCATCAAGAAGATTATACATCATGACCAAGTGAGGTTCATTCCAGAAATGCAGGGATGGTTTCACATATGCAAATCAATAAATGTGGTACACCACATCAACAGAGCCAAAAACAAAAACCACATGGTCATCTCAACAGACACAGAAAAAGCTTTTGACAAAGTCCGACACATGTTCATGATAAAAACCCTTCAGAAATTCAGAATTCATGGTGTCTACCTCAACCTTATAAAGTCCATCTATGACAAACCAACATCCAACATTATAGTAAATGGACAAAAACTGAAACTTTTCACTTTAAAATCAGGAACAAGACAAGGATGTCCATTATCACCACTCCTTTTCAACATACTTCTGGAAACACTAGCCAGGACAATCAAACAAGAGAGAGAAATAAAAGGAGTAAAGATAGGAAAGGAAGAAGTTAAATTATCACTATTTGCAGATGACATGATACTCTATATAGAAGACCCAAAAAACTCCATTAAAAGACTGCTAGAGGTAATAAATAAGTTCAGCAGTGTAGCTGGATACAAAGTCAATGCTCAAAAATCAATAGCATTCCTGTACACAAACAAAAAACTCACCAAGAGCGAAATTATGGAAATATCACCCTTTACAATAACATGTAAAAAAAATGAAATACTAAGGAATCAATCTAACTAAAAATGTAAAAGACCTATATGCTGAAAATTATACTACACTGAAAAAGGAGATTGAAGAAGATATTAGAAAATGGAAGGATATTCCTTGCTCTTGGCGAGGAAGAACCAAATTTGTGAAAAAGGCCATACTCTCCAAACTGTTATACAGATTTAACATAATCCCAATCAAAATACCATTGACATACCTCACAGATCCAGAGAAAACACTACTAAAATTCATTTGGAAATGGAAGAAATCTAGAATAGCAAAGGCAATTGTGGGTAACAAAGGTAAGGCAGGAGGCATCTCAATTCCTGACTTGAATGCATACTACAAAGCCACAGTGATAATATCACACTGACAAAGAAATAGACCTGAGGATCAATGGAACAGATTAGAAGATGCAAGGACAACTACAAAGACACTCAGCCACCTGATATTTGACAAAGAGGCTAAATATGCCCACTGGAAGAAGGATAGTCTCTTTAATAAATGGTGTTGGAAAAATTGGCTCTCCACATGCCAATGACTGAAACTAGATCCATGCATACCACCATTCACAAAACTAAAGTCTAAATGGCTCAAAGACCTAAATATTAAAACACAAACACTAAATCTAATGGAAGACAAGGTAAGTAGAAGTCTTGGAGACATACAGGTAGGCAGATAATTTATGAACAAAATGCAAACTGCACGGGAAACACTTCAAAAAATCAACAAATGGGATCTCATATTATTGAAAAGTTTCTGCACTTCAAAGGAAGTCACCTTCAGAGTAAAAAGAAAACCCACAGAGTGGGAAACAATTTTAGCCAGCAATCCCTCAGACAAAGTACTTATGTCCAGAACATATAAAGAATTGAAAAACATCAAGCTCCCCAAATTCAAAGACCCTCTCCAAAAATGGGCATCTGAGATGAACACACAGTTCTCAAAGAAAGATATATAAATGGCAAATAAATACATGAAGAAATGTTCGCCATCCTTGGTCATTTGATAAATGCAAATTAAAGCAACATTGAGATTTCACCTCACTCCGGAAAAAATAGCTGCCATGAAGAAATCAATTGATAACAAATGTTGGCAAGGCTGCAGGGAAAAAGGTACACTGCTCCACTGTTGGTGGGAATGCAGACTGGTGCAACCACTATGGAAATCCATATGGAGAATTCTTAGAAGGCTAGGATTGGAAGTTCCATTCAATCCATCTATTCCCCTCCTCAGTGTTTTCCCCAAAGAACTGAAAAGTTCATATCACAGTGATATATGTGCCCCCATCTTCATACCAGCACAATTTGTATAAGCTAAATCTTGGAAACAACCAAGATGCCCATCTACTGCAAAGTGGATGAAAAAATGTGGTATTTTTACACAATGAAATATTACTCAGCTATAAAAAAGGATGATCTTGAGGCCTTCATAGGTTAATGGAGGCAACTTGAGACTATCCTCATTTGTGAAATAAATAACCATATTTATAAATATCATATTGTATCTCTAGTGTAAAAAGTGATAAGAGCTATAAGAGCAGTGAAAGCCAAAGTGTGTAGTTGCTGTTGTAAAGAAGAGAGGAATAGAAAGTGCTCTGGGAGATATAGCTGCATGTATGCTTGAGTGTGTAAAATAGATGAGCATATTGCTGAATCTTTGTTGGATCTTTGAGCAGAACTGTTTGCAGTCTCACTGTTTAAATATCTACTGTGTATCCATTAATTTTGTAACTTGAACAACTACATCCAAGGTGACAGTAGGTAATTTATCAATTAGTGATTTCTTAGTGTTTTTTCTCTTTTTTGTTTTTTAAGAATTCTGTATTGTTGTTACCCTTTTTCTTTTGCTTTTTTCCTCTTTAAATAAAATTTTTAAAAAATGCATACTTGCTATTGTGAAAAAAGAGAGGAAGTAGGAAGTGTTATAAAAGATATAACTGCATGAATATTTAAGTGTATAGGATTGATAACCATACTTCTAATTTCTTGTTGGATTGTTGAACAGATCTGTTTGCAGTCTCACTGCTTGACTGTCTACTTGTATGCTCTAATTTTGTAACTTGAACAACTATTTCTAAAAGGACAATATGTAATTTATCAACCAGTAATCTCTTACTGTTTATCCTTTGTTTTGTGAAATTGTATAATGTTTCTACTTTTTTCCTCTTTAAATTAAAAAAAATTAAAAAGAATGGAGTAAAACTTTGAATGTCCTAAGAACAATTCCTTCTCTAGTAGCATGCAGCATACCAATGGTTTTGCTCCTCAGTTCTGTCCCTCAGAAATATACTTGAGTTTTTCTGTTTCTATGAAGAAAAACTATAGTTGGTAAGTAAGGCATTTATGTAAATTTGTCATATGGGGAAAAATGAAGTAACAGAAGGAATTAAGCTATGTTGTGTACATGTACCAGTGCCCTGCAAGGGTGAAAACATTATATACTGCAAGAGTGGCCTCAAATAAATACATAAATAAGTAAATAATTGAATAAATATTTAGAAAAAGAAAATCTGAGGGCCCAGTTTTTGTTTTGTTTATTTTAAAGAGGAAAAAACAATGATGTGAAATTTCAAAGCAAGATAACAGAGTAACAATGGTTAATGCATTGCATACTGTTATCTCCAAAGTTGCTCAGATTTAAGATACAGACATGAGAAACTGATCAAACAATACACGCACAAACCTTTATTTTCAATGAACCAGTAGAAATTACTAGTATAACTATTTTAACTATATATAATGTGTGTCTGTGTGTGTTTCTCCCTTTTCTTCCTTTCTTTTCTCTTTTTACATAGCCACTTCTCTTTCTTTTTTAAATATAAAATTTTTAAAATTTTTATTTAAAGAGAAAAAAGCAAAACAGAAAAAAGTGTAGAATTAATACAGAATTTCAAAAAAAGAAATCACTAGTTGATAAATTACATATTGTCCTCTTAGAAATAGTTGTTCAAGTTACAAAATTAAAACATACAAAGTGGACATTCAAACAGTGAAGCTGCAAACAGTTCTGTTCAATGATCCAACAAAAACTTAGTAATAGGGTTATCAATCCTACAGACTTAAACATACATGCAGTTATATCTTTTAGAGCACTTTCTTTTCCTCCTTTTCCTTTTTAAGTCCATTATCTATTTAGTTATATCGTATTTCAGCTTGCTCAGTACCTTACTGGTCTGTTTTGTTGTTGCTATTTCTTTTTTAATGACCTTATATGATTCTGTTGTTTTGTTTTTGAGTTTCTCCTCATCTATGTCCAATGGATCAGCTTTGGTGGAGTTGGGAGTTTTTAGAGGTATTTTGTTACCTTGTTTACTCATGTACTATTGTTTTTGTTGCTGTTTAGTTCTTTTATTTTGAGGGTAGAGAAATACAACAGAACAAAGCCAATCGAGACAATGCAGTGAAATTGGTAGAGCATGTCACAACAGGTTACAGGATAACAGTAACAGGTGCCATAGTATATCTTGTTGTTTTCAAAGTAGTTATAACTTTTCAATCAGGTATAACAAAATCAAACCAAATTCAGAACATTATAGAATTTATCAAAACAGAATATTGAATAGATCAAAATAATTCATCACAACAAAGCAAAACAGTGATAACAATATTTACCTTCAAGGAGATGGTAGAAGAAAATTCCTCCTATGTGCTATGTTGTATATGGTCAACCTCACAAGGCAGGGCATGGGATGTTTGCATCTCAGCTCACATGCTGGTAGGCTCATGGCTGCTTACCAGGGAGGCAAGCTGGTTGCTTGGCTTCCCAGCTGCCTAAGTTCCAACATGCTGTAGATATGTGGAGATTATGGCTGGTCCCCAGTTTCTCTTTCATTTGAACAGTTTCTTTTTAGTAAGATGAAAACCCAGTTGGTGATTCCTCAAAGTACTTCCTGAGCAGTTTTGGTTTTGTCCTTGAACTCTCCAGCTATATATATGTCTCTTAAATTTCTGTCTACTTTCTCTTCCAGTAAATTTAGTGAGTTTTTTTTAATATTTCGATCATTGATCCATTTAGATTTTAATTTAGTATATGGTGATAGGCATGGGTCTAGTTTTGGTTTTTGGCATATGGAGAGCCAGTTTTTCCAGCACCACTTATTAAAGAGGTTATCTTGCTTCCAATGAACATATGTGACACTTTTGTAAAAGATAAGGTGACCAAGTGTGTTTGGAATTGTGTCTGCGTCTTCTAGTCTGTTTCACTGATTCTGAGGGTCAAGTTTTTATTTCTGTTTCATTACCTTCACTCTTCCTCCTGAAATTTAGATATTAGCATTGTGTTGTATTTCATATGTGGCCCTTGATTTTTAGTGTCTCATGAGAATCCTATTTTATTAATGAGCCCTATGTCCTGTGCTTACCACATTCTTTGACAAAAACTGGTCCTTGAATACATGTCTCATAGAAGAGTGTACATGCATGACAATTTCGAGCATGTCAGTGTCTTCACCTAATATGGCCTTAAAGTAACAGGTGAGTCAGAACACAAAGAAACAGAGTTTCAAATCACATATTTAACATACTGAACTATCATGAAGAAGATATTTTTTCATGTTGCACATGCACTGTTTGAAGTTTGAAAGATCGATGTCCCTATGTGAGGAGCTAATTCACTGAGACACAAATTTGAGTGGGATGTTTGTTATTTGCTATTATGGGATTGTATTCTGGTTTCTGCTTAAATGCCTCCAGGGCTGTCTACCAATATAGCTTCTTATATTGCTTTTGTAGACCCAAAAGGTAAGTTGAGGCACACTGAATATGAGAAAAAATTTCCTTCAAGCAAAATGAACACTTGTAATTTCTCAGAGTAGCTGTTCAGAAATGTCACCTGACAAAGTTCCGTTTATACATCAAAAAAAGAGTAAGGAGGGTCATAAAGAGTTGGTTGTTACAATTACACTGATTAAGAAAAGTAATTGAGGTTTCTTATGGAGTTTTGGGTACAACCAAAGGAAAACATGGTGATCAATAGGGAAAGGTTGCTTATGATTTTTGTGGTGTCAGAAACCCATCATGAAAGTACAATGACATGGGTGACTGTGTCCCATGACTGATTTCCTCCCTGGGACTAAAGAATCATATGATCTCACTTTGGTCATAATTTAAACCCTTTTTTGCTCTCAGTAAACCATCACCTAGTTCTCTAAAGTTTCTCATAATCTCTAAAGGGACAGTGCATGAGGAAATTTAGTCTCATCCATGACAAATGTCCTTTATATCTGAGACACACAGCAAATGATTACTCCCTGATGCAAGGCAGATCCTTATGTTAATCACCTCCTTCATAACTCTTATCTTAACTCTCTTACATGCAGAGTTGTCTTATTTCTAAATGTTCTAATTACACCTGTTGCTTATCACTTTAAATTCCTGTAACCTTAATTTATTTTTTAAATTTTTACTAGTACGTGTTTGTGGTGTATAATAATTCCATTCATTGTTAGGAGTTGATACATGTGCATAGTACACCTTAATTTTTTCTCTAGCACCCTTGTTCTCTGCTCACTCCATCTCTTACAAGGGATTTACTTTCCTGTTTCCTATTATCTTTTATTTTGTTGTAATGTATTTATATTTTAGGTTTCTTGTAGAAGGGAAATTAAGTACTGTTCAATCTTGGGTGTAGTTTGTCCCATAATAGTACATATAATAATTATATAAGACAAATGGTGATAACACAATTCCTCTAACCCAAAATTTGGAATCACTTTGGTAAAGTCTGAAAAGGGCAAAATGAAAACAAAATATTGGCTCTCTGAGAGCAGAAAAGTATTGGATATCAGAGGAAGTGGCTTAAATTATATAAAGAAGCTGAAGTCAAAGACACTGGTACTTCAGGAAATAAATAGAGGGAAAAAGTTCCACTTTGATGATCTGATAAATTCTTGAATTACTACTGCTGTGGCCTGGAATTCTGCATTCAATAGCATCAGTTTAAAACCAGACATTTTAAAAATTTGTACACGATTGCAGTTTACTATGATTAGATTCACTGTGGGTAGTTGGTACAAGTATGTGTTACGTCTAAATTGTTTCCTATCCATTTCTGCTATCCTAGCCCCACTTTGTTCTCTGCCCATCTTTTATTCCATCTCCTATTATGCTACAGTTATTTTTACAAGAATCTTTTCAGAGACCTCTTGATGTCTTTATTCCTCAGGCTGTAGATTAAGGGGTTCAGCATGTGGGTGAGCACGCTGTATATCGTGAATGCTGTTGCACTGGAGCATGATTTGTGAGTTGCAGCTGAACTAAAGTACACGCCTAGGATTGTACAATCAAACAGGGAGACCACTGAGAGGTGAGACGTGCAGGTGGAAAATGATTTATACCTCCCCCAAGCTGACGAGATTGCACGTATGGAAGAAATTATCTTGGTGTAAAAGTAAATAATGCTTGAAATGGGACCACTGCCCAGCAGTAAGGATGTAAAATACATCACCAGGTCATTAGGAAAAGTATCAGAACAAGCAAGTTGCACTACTTGATTAAACTCACAGAACATGTGTGGTATTTCCAAGTCTCCACAGAAGGACAGATGCAGCACCATTACGCTTTGTAACAGGGCCTGAAGAACACTCATTATCCAAGATGCCACAACCATTTACCCGCAGAAGCAAGGGTTCATGATGGCTGTGTAGCACAGGGGGTGACAGATGGCTACCAAGCGGTTGTAGGCCATCACAGCCAGGAGGAAGTTTCCCAGGCTTGCAAAGAGTATGAAAAATTGCATCTGTGTGATGTAGCCTGCATAGCTTATGATTTGTCTCTGTGTCTGCATATTCTCCAGCATCTTGGGGACAATGGTGGAGGTGAGACAGATGTCAGAAAAGGAAAGATTAGAGAGGAAGAAGTACATGGGCATGTGCAGCTGGGGGTCTGAGATGGTAGCCAGGGGAATGAGCAGGTTCCCAATCATTGTGGTCAGGTACATGGAGAGGAAAATCCCAAAGAAGACAGGTTGCACATGAGTGTCCTCTGAAAATCCCAGGAGGAGAAATTCTGAAGTCCATGTATCATTTTGCAAATCCATGGGGCTACTGTGACAGAGAGAGAAAGAGAGAGAGAGAGTGAATTATAAAAGTTTCAGAAATGCTGTCATTTCTATTCTACAGGCAAGAAATTATATTTTGCATATGAATCTGTTCTACTTTAGGAGCTCAAATGCCACCTCTGATGAGAATTCCTTTCCTATTTTCAACTTCCCCGAGAGGGCATGTATTCTACAAGTATAATAATAAATATCTTTAGGCATTGAAGTCTATAAGTCAAATGAAAATCTTGTTCTAATAGCAGGAAGACAGTGTTTAAATAATGTAGAAAAAATAAATGTCCCTACAATCTAAAGATTGAAACAGAGAAGTAAGTAACAGCTCATATAATATGTCCCATAGTAACAGATATTAAGAATAGAAAGAAAAGAAGCAAAGAGAAGAGAATGGATTGAGGGTGCTTTGTATTCTAAAGTAGAATTCAGGCAAGTTCAGTACACAAGCTGGCTTCTGAATAAAGACCTTCAAGAAGAGAAGGCAGCTGCCAGAATGTCCATGGGCAGATGTGAGCCATGGAGAGAGAGGCCACTGTGAAAATCCCAAGAGACAGGAGGCAGGTGTGTCTAACCTGACTCATATGAGGTCTCACAGAAACTAAGAGTAGACAGGTAGTGACCAGAGATTGGGCAGGGGACAAGGAAGGAGAGAAAGAGGGCATTAGTGAAGATGTTCCAAACATAATTAGATATGAAACTACTTCAAGTGCTCTGTAGCACAGCAGCATGACTGTAGCTAGCAACACATTTCATATATTTTGAAATAGCTGGAAGAGCAGACATTAACCCTTCCCAGCAAAAAGAAATGGTACATATTGAAGAAGGTAAGACACAAATTATCCTGCACTCTATACATGTATCAAAATACCATTTATACCAGTTATTATCTGTTAATTAAAAATAAAAAGGTATCAAATAGTTTCTCATTATAACTGCATCCATAACATTGGTTTTTATAGCATATATCATAAGATATAAATATGCATTTCTTAAGAGAAGCAGTAGGGAAAGACCTTAGATGCTAAAGCTTGGAGAAACTTACTATGTTAAAAATGTCAGACCCACTAAGTATAATTCTTGTTACTGCACACAGAAACAGTTAAATTCTTTGACACATGGTTTCTTTGCTACATTTTTTTTTTTTTTTGGTACCGGGAATCAAACTCACAACTTCCAGCTTGCCAGGCAGGCATTTATGTCACTGAGCTAAATCCCCAGACCTAAGACACATGGTTTCTTTAGCTGTAAGATGTGACCAAAGTATTACCCATTTCATAAGAATCTTATGAAATGTAAATGAAGAAAGACACACAAATTAAATTTCATTTTTAAAATGAGAGAGTGGTGGGAGATGATCTCAGAGAATATTGATGAATTTTTTACTTAAACCCAAACAAAGCAAAATTATTATGCAAAAAAAATACTCACCTTCCTATATTTCTTGTAGCACTAAATCACAACACTCAAGATACAGAATCAACCAGGATGTCCATGTATGGAGGCATGGACAAACAGCACATGTCCATCAAAGTGAAGATATGCAAAAAGGACAATGCAATGTCACTCAGCCATACCAATGCATGACATTCTGCCATTTGAAGCAGCATGGATGAAAATGGAACATAACAAACAAAGGCAAATATTGCATGCTATCATTCATGTGTGGAAGCTGAAATACTTGGCCTTATAAAAGAAGACAGTGGAGTAGTGGTCCCTTGAGATGGGGACATGTAAGAGGGAGGAAAGATGGAGAGAGTTAGACACAGAGCACTGAAACTCCAAAATGGGAAGAAATTGATCTTGTGTTCTATAGCACAGTGGGCACAACTTAGTCCAGCAATCTGATACATTTCAAAATAGCTAGATGATTCAAAGTCTTTGTGATAGAATAGAAATGAAAATTTGTTTGCTAATTACCATGATTGGGCACTTATACAATATATACATGTATAATAAACAGGTACAGTACCAGTGCTGTATGATAGTTTTAAACTATATTACAAACCAGTTATAAGTAAATTAAAGATCAAAATAAAGGCAGACTTTTTCAAATAGAGGCAGTGTATGAGGGGCTGCGAGGAGAGAAAAAAGGGATTGAAATTGATTAGTCTATTTAGAACATATGTACCATTTTCTAAAAATGAATGCAAATTTCATTCATTGAAAACACATATCATGGAGGAGCTAAAGATAGCCAATCAGTGAGCAACAAAATACAAATCCTCCCCAGATAAACAACTCATATGGGAAAATAAAACATCCTGGAGAGATCCAGAGAGAGGGAGATGGATCCTCTGACAAAGGAAGAAATTAAAATGTATAAAACCCCGTCAAACATGTCAGGACTACAGTTGGAACAGCTAAAATTATGGGACATGGCCTTTTCGCTGCAACAAGCCAAGTTCACACCAGCCAGAATTTGCACGAACTTGAATATGCCCTCACTGGCAGAGCCACCCGAACTCATTCCAGCTGCCACTCACAGGAGCCACAGCAGCGCTGAAGTTGGGGGTTGGTGAGCCCAGTGGGGAGCAGAACTGGCAAAGGGACGTTCATTAATCCACAGTCAGTGCTGGGAATGAGACCCCCCCTCAATGGGAAAGGCATGACCAAATGGGCCACATTTTGGAATTGGGCAGGAGGACCCTGAACTGGGATCAACAGTGACTTCAGTTGTTTGTTCCCTTCCCAGAGCAAATTCGTGGGATTTGCTTGTACTGGGTCAAGCCCCTGGCTGGGATTCAATGAGCCTACCTAATTTGATTCCCTGTGCCTAGCACACACTAACCTGTTGAAGGCCCCTGACATTTGGCTGGCCCAGTGTGGAGGGGCTGGCATACACAGCCTTTGCTTACATCTCAGAGACAATGGCAGGCAGGAAAGGGTGGAGGTCCCTCGCCATCATGCTTCATAGGAAACATGGCTAACAGAAAAGGGAGCTGGGACCTCCACTGTACACCTGTGTGGAGGAGGCTGGGGCCATGATAGGAGAAAGAGGCAGGAGGAGGCCCCAGCCAAGAACCCTGAGAGCCCTGATCCAGGAGAGGGAAAAACAAGGAAGAAGAGGGCGGCAAACATGCAACATGAGACATGGCTTCAACGGACATAAAGAGATATCTTTGGGATCTTGTAGATAAGCTAAAAACTGAATTATTAAATCAGGTAAAGCAAGATATGAGTAGAGTAATAAAAGAAATGCAAAGCATCTCTCAGGAAGATACACATGGAAGAAGGGAAGAACACAAAAAAAGGAGAAAAACATTCAATAAAGAATATAAAGCAAATCTAGAATATATGAAGCAGATTCAAAGAGATTACCAGGAAATTAAAAACTCAATTGAAACCTGGTAAAACTCCTTAAAAGAAACTGAAGATAAACTATCAAAATTTGAAGTCAAATTTGCAATATGTGATCATGAAAGGAAAGATCTCTTAAAAATAACAAGAAAACAGGCAGTAACAATACAAAGTCTAGAAGATGACAAGAGAATCTACAATTTAAGAATAAGAAATGTTAATGAAGAAGCAGGAATACAAACAGGTGACTTACAGAGTCTGTTCACAGAAATAATTAAGGAAAACTTCCCAAGCATGGGAAAAGAAAATGATATTCAGTTATGTAAGGCATACAGAACTCCAACCACCTACAACCAAAACAGAGCTACAACCCGACATATAATAATCAAGATACCAGAAATTCAATATAAAAACAAAACATTAAAAGCCATTAGAGAAAAGAAACAGATTACCTATAAAGATAAGCCCATCAAGATTACAGCAGACTTCTCAACACAGACCATCTGATCAAGAAGAGCTTGGAGTGAACTATTCCAAGCCCTGAAAGAAAATAACCTCCATCCCAGATTGATGTACATTGCAAAACTGTCACTAGAAATTAATGGAGAAACAAGATGTTTCCATGACAAAGAGGAACAAGTGGAATTTGTGACCACCAATCCAACCCTACAGAGAATACTGAAGGACATTCTAGAGAGAGAAAAAAAAACAGGATTTTAGGAACAGTGGCAGAAAGGCCTCAATGAATGGGGCAGGCAGTAGAATGAAGGAGAAACATAGACAAACAAAGGCAGAAAAACAGCATAGCAGAAATGAGGCAGAGAAGGATGGCTAGAATCTCTAACATACATGGCTGTGATACAGTACATGTTAATAGTGTGCCAGGATTTAAAACCTCCATTACTCATGCCATTCTGCTTAGATGTATTATATTCTGTTCCAGTCATTCTACCTGTACTAGATTTGAGAGCAGACACTGTTATCCTGAAAATAACAGGATATAGTATGGTAATCATCCTTAATTTCCTATTAACTTAATCTAAAGCTCTGAAAAAATCTACACTGTTTTACCATGACTGGTCATAATTGAATCTGGTTTGTTTGATTATGGTTTTGTATTGATAGATTCTATTCAAAGCTCTTATTGTTGATAGTATCAAGTCTTAGAGTATAGGCAACTGCAATCAAGATGACAAGATTAACCAGAATATCCACTCTGGTTTGATTATTACCTGCCTTAGAAGTTTTATACTGTTTACAATTTTTTTCTTTTTACTAATATTTTTATGTACTGCTATATTCAATTATACAGATATATTCAATTATGCCTGATGATATAGACAATTCTATTGAAGATAACAAGAAACAACACAGTAATCATTGTAGAGCACCTTATACTGTGCATTTATATGACTTTGGTTTCATGTTTTATAGAAAATTGTTTGGTTTTGTCTTGCTATGTTTTGTTATTCCCTCATGCATGCATAGCTATTTACACTCTCATTATTTCAATATCTACTTTGTATGCGTTAATTTTGTAAGTTGAACAACTATTTCTAAGAGGACAATATGTAGTTTATCAGTTAGTGATTTCTTTTATTTTTTTATTTAAACAGGAAAAAAACAGGAAAAGAGTAGAAATATTACAGAATTTCAAGAAAAGAAGATAAACAGTAAGAAATCACTAGTTGATACATTAGACATTGTTCTTTTAGAATTAGTTATTCAAGTTATAGAATTAAAGCACACAAAGTAGGCACTAAAGCAGTGAGAGTGCAAACAGATCTGTTCAACAATCCAACAAGAACCTAGAAATATGGTCATCAATCCCACACATCTAAACATACTTTCAACTATATCTTTTATAGTGCTTCCAATTTCTTCTTTTTTTACAATAGCAATTGTACATTTTAAAACTTGTATTTAAAGAGAAGAAAAAAGAAAAAAAGGGTAGCAATAATACAGAATTCTAAAATAAAGAAAGAAAAAGGAGAATGAGAAAAAGCCCCACTAAGAAATCAGTAATTTGTAAATTACGTATTGTCATCTTGGATGTAGTTGTTCAAGTTACAAAGTTAAAGGGCACATAGTAAATATTCAAACAGTCAGACTACAAACAGTTTTGCTCAAAGATCCAACAAAGATTCAGCAATATGGTCATCTATTTTACACTCTCAAACTTACATGCAGTTATATCCTTAGAGCACTTTCTTTTCCTCTCTTTTTTGCAATAGCAATTACATATTTTGGTTTTATTACACTTCTAGCTCTTATTTGCTTTTTACACTAGAGACACAATATGATGTTTATAAATATAATTCTTATTTATTTCACTAATGAGGATAGTCTCAAGTTGTCTCCATTTGCCTATGAAGGCCTCAAGATCATCCTTTTTTATAGCTGAGTAATATTCCATTGTATAAAAATGCCACATCATTTTCATCCACTCTGCAGTTGATGGGCATCTTGGTTGTTTCCAGGATTTAGCTATCACAAATTCTGCAGCTATGAACATGGGTGCACATAGATCGCTGTGATATGAATTTTCAGTTCTTTGGGGAAAATGCCCAGGAGGGGAATAGCTGGATTGAATGGGGCTTCTAATCCTAGTCTTCTGAGAATCCTCCATATGGATTTCCATAATGATTGCACCAGTCTACATTCCCACCAACAGTGGAGCAGTGTTCCTTTTTCCCCACAGCCTCGCCAACATTTGTTATCAGTTGATTTCTTGATGGCAGCTATTCTTTCCGGAGTAAGGTGGAATCTCAGTGCTGTTTTAATTTGCATTTCTCAAATGACCAGTGATGGCGAACATTTCTTCATGTATTTATTTGCCATTTGTATATCT
>PVLA01017367.1:0-17604 GCA_004027455.1 Hydrochoerus hydrochaeris
TAACTTTCTCAATAGCTTTATGCCCAATGACACACAAATGAATACAGAAAACGTGGGATCTATACAGAATCAAATGCTGCTGGGTTGTAAAGAAGGATAAATTCAAGACATTTTTAGGAAAATGAGTATTCATGGAAAATGTAACATTAAGCAAAATAAGTCAGATGCTAGCTTAAATACTTATTGTATCTCTTGTCTGGCTAAGACAAAGCACAAGTAAAGAGCAAAATAAAGGTTGGGTAGAAGGAAACAAGGAGACAAATCTTTTGCTAAGTGGAAGGAATTCAGGAGACTGAGGGCGGGGGAGGGGAAGGGAAATTAAAAAGATTTAAAAGTTTCACTGGCCTGTAACAATGCCCACAAAGAACGCGAACATCATATTCCATTAACATGAACCGAGGATAACAATAAGAAGAATGAAAACGGAAAAAATATTTACAAGAGGAGTGAGAGAAGAGGGTGTACAGGGAAAAGAAATTAAAAAAGTATCTGCTCTCCAAGATACATGTGAAGATCACGTACCGCATACATGTACTAATAAAACAAAAATCTCTAAAAGCAGGAACGTATTTGAGTCACAGGTGATATACTGAAACATTTCTGTAATAAAGTGAGACTGCCTTAGCCTGTTGCAGGGGAAACGGATTTATGGGACAGATCACAGCCTGGCCAGGACTGCTGAGAAATCATCGTACAAGCTAGGCTCATGTTAGGTGCCATTCACCGTGCTGGGAGCTGGGATACACGGTACTGTTGCCACAATAACTAAAATTCCATGCACCATTCAAGACCAAGTACTTCCTTTATGTGAGCCGCAAGGATGACTTAGAGCAGAGTACTTCTCTGATGACTTTCCATTACTTTGAGGCAAGTTCTATTCTGCAGGTCCATCCTTCGGGCAAACGACACAAACTCAAGAAAACCAAAGAAAAATCCTTTTACCAAGGAAGACAACATTTAGTAGTTACAAACAGCAAGTTATAAAATTTTGAAAAATAAACAATAATTGGCTTTATTAAGTATATAAATCTATAAGGAAAACCAAATTTAAAAATGATTAAATTTGAAGAAAATATACCTAGTTACTTTGGAGACAAAGTTGTTTCATCCCAGTTTTAATATTATGAACTTCGAAACAATAGTTATCTGAAAAGTTATTTTAAGAAATATTATCATGGTCCTTATATCTGTAATTTTAAACAGACTGATAATCAAATGTAGTATTCTTTACAAATTTTTGTTCAAAGCTTGCAGCTTTTCTGTTAATTTCTTAACATCATTTTCTAAGGCAAAGTTTTGTTCTTCGACAAAGTCTGATGTCTCATTTTTCTGTATAGTTATCTTTTCTCCTGCAGCCTATCAAAAATATTCCCCCCATCCATGATTAAAAATAATTTTCTTCCACTGGGCACAGTTGGGTATGCTTGTATTCCCAGAATTCTGAATTACTGAAGAAGGAGGATTCCAAGTTCACAAGTTCAAGTCCAGCCTGAAAAACTTAACAACTTTGAGAGATCTTGTATAGAAAAAAAAAAAAGAATAATAATAATAAGCTTTTACGAGTGATTGCAGTTGTAGATCAGAGTGAAAATCTTGGGCTTAATAACCAGTAATGATGGAAAATCTTTCATGTTTAATTCTAATAATCTTTTGATCTTTAACCAAAATATGGTACTCTGTGTTCAATTAAATTTTGTCTACAGTGCAAGGTAGGAACAGGGATCCTTTTCTACATGTGTATCTAGTTGTTCCAGTGACATTTGGATATATTTCTTTTGAGTAAACAGTATTACTTAATATTTCATGTTGCCTCCTTTGTTACTTTTCTAACTAGACCTCTTTGTGTTATGTTTTGGAGGTTAAATAGTTGCTCTAAACTACACATCTTTACATACTAGTGAATTGTCAATTCATAACAATTTGAAATTATTCTCCTCAATTCTAATGTAAATACTTAACATCTATTCTGTGTTTTGGTTTAAAAAGATATTAACCTCTGCATACAATATTATAAACTCACCATCTCGTATTAATTTTGCTTTGGATGATAAATCATGACTCAGTTTCTTAAGGTAAAAGCTATCGTACACATCTACAGATGCGTTTAATATTGCTGAAATTCTTGCCTTCTTTGTACACATTGGCATTTCTAGCCAGCTTGCTTTCCCTGCAGTCCCCAGAGCTTCCTTGGCTATTTTCTGAAGTGAGCTAATAGCTTTCTGAGCTATTATTTCCAAATGATATTTCAACAGATGTAGGATATACTAAGTTGGCCTTTGCCACCCTCTTACAGTTACTTCAAAGATATAAACACATTATTTTCTGATGATCATTCAGTGGAAAACTTTCTCTCTTCTTCATTGTTCTCATTGTTTGCTTTTCCTCCAGTTGCTTTAAATGTGTTTTCACTCTTCTTTGATTATCGCTTTTTAGAAAGTCATTGCTGATACGCCCTTGTGTGCTTTTTTGGGTTTATATTGTTTACAATTAATTCTTGATTGAAATTCTTTATTTGAGTGGAATTTTTTAATATTGGTTGGCCATAAATTATACTTATCTTACTTCCACTGTTTATTTCTGTGACATGAATGACTTATATCTTAGGATTTCTATTATTGTCTTTCAGATAATCTTGGCTGTACTCCAATTGCTTCTATGCTTTAAGACAGCTGACATTAAGATTACTAATATTTCTTTTGCAGCTTTATATTTGTTGTTAAATCTTCCAAAGAATTTTCACTCCATTCAGTTTTAGAAATTCTTTAGTTTTTTCAATTTTCACATTGGTGTATTTGGTCATTTGAAAAATGTATACATGAATTAAATAGACATATAAACCTGTAAGTATTCACTCATACACAAAATAGATGTAAAAACTGCTTGTCTGCTAATTCTGTCATTATTATTCTTTATACTGTGTGCACTACATGATCTTATCTCCCATATTTTATTACACATTTCTTAAATTGCAGCAGAGTTAAAGATGTTTAAATTATGCTGCTGAATGTCTAGATTATGTGGCATCCTTTTATGGAAATGATATTTTATTTTTCCAGTGGTTAATTTACTTGTGAAAGAAATCCTTTGGGGAATTTTTAATCTTTAACAGATAATCTCAAATAGGGTCTA
This sequence comes from Hydrochoerus hydrochaeris, assembly GCA_004027455.1. Classification (NCBI taxonomy): domain Eukaryota; kingdom Metazoa; phylum Chordata; class Mammalia; order Rodentia; family Hydrochaeridae; genus Hydrochoerus; species Hydrochoerus hydrochaeris. Next base: position 3,130 of record PVLA01017367.1, read on the forward strand.
TTCTCTCTTGCCACTAGAATCTAAAGCAAGGCGTTTCGAAGTTCTTTATGGAAAGTTCTGCACAGGTGATCAGAGAGCTCTCCTTACTCTGGCTGCTCAGAAATCAAGTCTAAATTCATCCTGAACTTTTGCTTTACAGCTCCCTGTCACAGCTCTGTGTTTCATCTGCACGGCTGAATCATGAAATCTTACCTTACACCAGCTCACTTATTACCACTGAGCTGCAGAATCAAAGGTTCAGTCACTGTACAGCATCCTGGGACACCTAGAATTGTTCCCATCTTTTTTGTACTCCACAGCCCATAAATTCAGGGTATCTCTGCCTGTTCGGGCTTTGATTTCCATGTCTCTAGCTTGGGGCATGATGTGTTCTGGTTGGTTTCTTCTACCTCAATCCTTGATTTAGAGTTCAGAAAATAACCCCAAAGAAAAAGTCAGACTTACCATAGCGTTTTTCAAATTTGTTTTTCTTTTTTTTGAAATGTATTATTATGCCATTCAATCTCCAACACCTAAAAGTGTACTGGGGGTCTTTTTCCCATGTTTAGTCTCTCTGGAGTTTTACAATTGTTTGCATCCTAAAACTAGTTCAGCAACTGTGAGTTATAGATTAAGTAAAATGCAAACCTTGGTAGGAAATTGGGACACAGGAGACTGCAGAAAAGAGAAGGGAATCTGCAGGAATGCAGAAAGAGTGAAAATGATGAAGATATCATATGGCTATTTGCCAAATCCACAAGATAATGTAATTATTATGTATCACAAATGTATCCTAATGAAAAGCTGTATTTTTATTTCCTCTTTTTTAGAAGGAGAAGATTGCTGACTTCATTGAGCCCATAATATGGACCACGTGCATTGTTCATGCAATAGTCAGAGACACTTAGCGCCTGCTGCTTCAGCATAGGACATAATTATTTCATCATGTGGAATTGCATATTGTATATCATTTTGCCTTTCCTATTACTAGGACAAAATGTTTGGCATGCAAAATTTAAAGACAGAGTAGTTTATTTTGGCTTCTGGTTTTCAGAGGTCCAGTCCATGGTCAGTGGATTCCAAGGCAGAACATCAGATGAAAGGAATAGTGGAGGATAATTGCTCACCTTATGGCAGTCAGAAAGCAGAGAGAGAAGAGCTTGGCAGCTACACAACTCCGAAGTCATGTCTCCCGCAACCTGGCCTTAATAGCATACTTCAGATACACGCTCATTACTGGATTATCCAGAGCTCAGTAAAGTGCCTCAATGACCCAATCCCCTTCCAGAAACCCTTTGAAACACATGAGACAAAATTTGGACAACATTCTAGATGCAAACCATAATATCTGAGTTTTATTAAACTTACTTCTTTTTCTAGACCTAACATGGAAGCTACAGTAATTTTCAACTCTCATCATTTCTCCTGTGTTTCTTTGTGTAAATAATAGCCCTGCTGGTTTTTGTAGCATGTTTTCAGTATTCTGACTTTTTCCTCAATTAAATACTTACAAGAGGCTATCCCGAAGAGAGATTTTTTATCCCCCGTGTAGACTAGTCCCATTTTGCTAAGTACAGAATTTGGAGAAGTTAATAAATTTTCCTATCCTGGGATAGTATGTCAATAAATCTGATGTTTCACTGATGCATTTTACTGCAAAAATAATGTTCTTATACTCTTCAATAACACACTACTCATTCATTTAAATGAATTCATTGGAATGACATTTATTTTGAACATGAAAATTAAGAACATTGTTAAATAAATTTGTGATTTATTTTTCTCAGAGATACTGCTTATAAACTAGAATTTCTCATCTTTTGCTCAACCCATAACCCCAAGTTATTTTTATGTGATTAAGTTGACCATTCTATTCTTTAGTTTCTGATGTTTTATGTAGATGACCTTTGAAAGGTCTTTTCTCTGAGAATAAATCTGTTATTTTTATGAAATCCTCTGCAAACAGCATTGAAATGAAGTCTGGACGGATCACAAACACATCTTATGCTCCTTGATTCTAAAAAGTCCATAAAATTTTAATGTAATTATAAGCTACAAATAAAAAAGTAGAATATTTAAGAGCCCTGGGAGAATTTGTTTAGATTTTAAAAATACGTCATTACTTTGGAAATTAAATCTCTATGATTAGCTAGGAAAGAGATTTAAAAAAACTGTATTGGAAATACATTTAAATTAAATGTATTTATAAAAATAATGCAATCAGTTACACGTCTCATCTTCCTAAAAAATGTAAGGGAAATAAACATCTATCTTCTGCACGTTTATGCATAGCTTATGCCGTCTCTATTACACTGAAGAAAGAATAACACAGTTTGTAACTCAGTGATAACAGCAGCGTGAGATTTAGTTTTGTTTCCTTGGAGCAAAAAACAAACAAACAATAACGTTTTTTATACATGTTTTTGAGACAGGCTGTTCCTATATACTTCAGACTGACCTTGAAGGCGCTGTGTAGCCCAGACTGGTCTTGAACTCCTGGCAGTCCTTCTGCCCCCGTGTACCAAGATCTGGTGTGGCACCGCCACAACCGAGCTGGAGCAGAACAATTATTACAGTCACCGTGACAAAGTAAAAGTTTAAACTTTGTTTAAATTTTAAAATTAAAAAAGAATAAAAATGATGATACAGAATTTTAAAACAAAATAATCAACACTGGTTAATATAGTGCATATTACCTTCAAAGTAGTTGTTCAGATTATAAGATATGGACATTAAAAAGGTACTTACTTCTTTTTCAAAATTGTTTTCTCTATTTCCAAGAATACTTCAAACCATTTCAAATGACTACATTTTTAATGGAGTATTTGAAGTAAATACATTTTACACAGATGTAAGGTTACTGAAGATCACCCGATTGAAAATACTTTGAAAACATTTTTATTCTTTGTAAAATGACAGTGCTAAAGCCTTCTAGTTTCTAAACCAGCATTTGAGAAAGGTAGAAGCTGCATCTCAATTTCAGCAGAAAATTAAAAGTTGAACAGTTGTGAAATCATCAACTTAGATTCTTAGATCAATGAGAGACATGAAGTTCTAGGAAACTCACTTCTTCAAAGGTTAGAGACAGACAGACAGACACAGAGATATGATTTACCAGAGCCCAAACCCAGCATAGCACCCTCCATAGGAACCAAGGCTGAGATTGCAAAATCTGAATTGCAACTGGCAAAAGTCTGAAGGCTCCATGTGGATAATGCTGAAAGTTAAAAACTTTGAAGGAATTCATTCATAGAGCGATCAGCATATTCAGGAATTTTGCCATCTGAGAGCTCAACCAAGTTCTCATGGTGAATGTCTGAGAAATTTTCTTTGGGCTTCCAGCAGTGGGACAGGAAAGGGAATGGTTTTACTTTAGTTTTTAATTGACACATAACAATAACACTTGTACATATTCAAGAGACACAGTGATAATGCATGTATATGCTGAGCAAAGATCAAGTTGGGTTAACTACCATTTCCATCTTCTTAAACACTAATTGCTTTGTGTTAGGAAACCTCCGAACTCTTTGCTTCTAGTTTTTTTTTTTAAATAAAATATATAGTAAGCTGTTGTAATTTTCAATCACCTACTGTGCTTTAGAACACTATAATCTCTGTCTCTCGGTCTCTGTCTCTGTCTCTTCCACCACTTCCTTCCCTATTCCCACATTCTTTCTCTTCTCTGTGTCATCTACTTTTTCTCAGGAGGCTACTGACCAACAAGGTACCTTAAAAAAGAAGTCCAGTTTTGGAGGGTAACAAAACAAAAAAGCAATCAGTCAACAAAAGAAATGACCAAATAAATGCTTATTCAGGGCAAGAAGACGTTCAGCACCACAAAGACAGCATAAAGGAAAAACTCAAGACAATTCCTTATTGCTGAGTACAACTCCATCAAGCCTTGGTGGACCTCTGAGGTCCGTGGGGCTTGGGGATCTGTGACCAGCGAACTGCCTTCAACCAGGAACTATCTCAGAGGTCTGCAGGGACCGAGAGTCCAAGCCTAGCGATCTGCAGTCACCCCGGAGCCCTTGGTGAGACCCACAGGGACTAGGAGTCTACTCCCAGCAAACCACAGTCACCCAGGGCCCTCGTGAGGTCCATGGGGAGGAGTCTGTCCCAGTGAACTGAAGTCATCCAGGAATCCTCAATGAGACCTGAGGGGACGGGAAGTCTGTGCCCAGCAACCCACCCGCACCTAGGAACCATCTCTGAGGCCTGAAAGGGCTGGGAACCTGCACCTCCAGGGACCCATGGTCATTGAGGAGCCCCCAGTGAGGCGTACAGGGGTGTTGTATGGTTACAGACACAGAGTGAGGTTAAAGGTTCATACAGACCTCTGCACAAACTGTCCCTTCCGGGGCCTACCAGCAGCCAGAAGCAGCCAGACACAGTTTCCCCAACCTGATTTGCCTACCAAGCTTAGTCCTTTGGATTCACCACACGCGACATTTTCTTGCCCTTGATTCTTACTGTCTCTACCCAACATTCTCTTCTTAGAACCTCACTTGTGCAGATTGCCTGAGGATAACAGTGACATTTACGACATTTATGATCAGCACGGATTTGTCTGCTTATGGTACTTTCTCAAAACATGGAAAAAGACAGATCTTCATTTGTTTCATAATCCAGACAAAACTAATAGAGTTGTTTGTGGTTTATAAGTAACTGAAAAGTAACTTGTATTTTAATAAATTCTAGAGAAATGGAGACATAAGGGCCTTTCAAAATCATCAAGTCTATCTGATTTTATATCTGAACAAACCAAGAATCAAAGGCATAAATGAAGATTCTGTGTCAAAAAGAAAATCAGAGACAGAGCCATTACTTGTCTCTTGGACATAGTTCTAGTCTTTCTCCTCCAGTCTGTTCTGATTCAGAGAATGAAGAGATGCAGAGACTGAAGTGAAGCTCTGCAATAGCAAACAATAGGCACAAATACGTTCAACTCGGCAGAAGACACCAGTCTGTAGAGGACCATAATACAGCACTGTAGCTCCGTATTATCAACCATCTACAGCTGTGAGACAATATTTTTGTGCCTTTTATGCCACAAAATTTCTGGTGCCAATTTTGGTAGCTTCAACAAACTATAAAAGGGAGGAATAGAAAGTAATAATTCTTTCCCATGCAACATAAATCTATATCCAAATAAGCAGACTATAGAATGTTTGCTAATGGTAGAGTTATTAGAATGTCTGAGGTACTTAAATATATTTAAAAATATGACATGTTATAAATATGTTTTTAAAATCCTAAAGCATATTTGACTGAAGTCAGCTAGACTTGAGCTACACATGTAAATGACTGGATGAATAACATTGTTAAAAACTTGATGTGAAGGGTGGGGATTTAGCACAGTGGTGTAAATATCTGGCTGGCAAGCACAAGGTCATGAGTTGGATTCCGGGTCCAAAAATAAATAAATAAATAAATAAAATAAAATAAAATAAAATTAAATTAAATTAATAAACTAATTAATAAATAAAATTAAGGAAATTCACTTACTTTAGTCAGGGATTTTACTCAGCGGTATAAAGTGCCTGTTTGGAAAGTATGAGGTCATGAGTTCAATCCTCGGTATTGTTATTAAGGTAAATTATGGAGATTTAAATTAAAGAAAAACCAAAACAAACAAACAAACAAAAAAGCACCCAAAAAACAACAACAAAAAAACACCCAAAAAACAAAAACAAAAAACCATGCACACACAAAAACAAAAAACCACCTTGATGTGACATCGAATAATATCTTAATAATTTTAAAGTTCTCATTATTAAATTCCCAAAATAAATTTTACCAGCAAAAAGCCAAACTGTGTACTTTATCAATAAAAATTTTGCCAAGAAATAATTAAAATATTTACTCCCCAGAATGTTAGGCTGTCTTCATATCTTTAAGAAGATGCTAAAAGGCACTATGTTCTATTAGAGATGGGAAATCGAGAATTTTCCCAAGCAAGGAAAGTGTCCCTATTTCCATGCAGGACGCGATGGCACCAGAATGTGAGCCTCCTTTCCCCTGCTGGACACACTGGCTTTCCCTTCCCATCTCCTTCTTGCCCCTGGCTGGTTTCCTTCCTTCCTAGTTAGAAGCCCTTCTCTGGTTCACCTTCTAGTTCTTTAATGGAAATGCAGCAGTTGCCTATACTGGCCCAATTTCCCATTGCTGAGACCAAATATCTGATGCCATACTTTAAAGAAGGACAGGTTTATTTTGTCCCATGGTTTTGGTCCATGTGTGCCTGGCTATCAGGTAGAAACTACGATGGCAGAAAGGAACGGCAGAGAAGCTGCTCAGCCCAAGGCACTGTGGAAACCATGAGTAAGGGAAGAGAAAAGGACGGCAGCAGAGGGAAGAGCCGGGCCCCAAATATTGTCCTCAAGTCCAGAACCCAGTGATGACCCAAGCCCTGCACCACAGTGTGCTTCACCAATCTATTCGGCTCATTTCCAGGCAATCAGGATGCCATTCAGGACTAGTCATCACAATGACTCACGTTACGTTAAAGTGTTGACCCTGAATAAGCCCTGCTCAGTAGAGATAGTAGGTGCAGTTATACACGGTGCTCAGTAGAGTACAACTTTAGATTTTTACAGTTCCCTTGAGAAATTTAAAAATAAGTTTAGATTTTTACTGTTCCCTTGAGAAATTTAAAAATAAAGAAGTAATTTAAATCTCCATAATTTACCTTAATAACATATTTTAATGTCAATAGTATTGTTTCTACATATAAAGTTGTTAAAATATGGGAAGTGTTTTACTTTTATAGCACACTCCAAAGTAGCACATTTAAGATGTCTACAGCTATAGAGGCCTCCTCAGACAGGGACCCTGATGGTGCCACATCTTGCGGGGAAACACTGGAGAAGGAGGGCTGGGTGGATGTCAAGAGTTCTGGGTGTGTGAGAAGCCCATCTCTGAACACAAGGGACTAGTTGAATTTGCCTGTACCTTCATGTCTTAGTTACTTTTTCTCAATGCTGAGACCACATCCAAAGCTAAAGAGGGAAAGGTTTATTTACTTCACAATTTATAGAGGTTTCCGTGCATAATTACTGACTGGATCCCTCATGGCAGACAGGCATGGTAGAGGAGAAACAGTTCATGGCCAGCAGATGGTAGCAAAGCAAAAAAAAAAAAAAAGCTCTTTCTACCCCTTATATCTCATCTGAGCTACCAGGGGCAGATAGCACTCAGACTCTTAATCCTAATGCTTTTGATCCTAGCATTGCATCATCAATTAATTCCTGTGTCACACAGTCTAGATCCAGCCACCTCCAGAAAGCTTCACCTATGATCACGTGAAGCTTGAGGGGACATCTGGACACAAACCATAACATTTTATAAGTTGACTTGCTCCTTATGAGATTTGTAGTCATAAACTGCATATATATCTGAGGACTAGTTATGAAAATATGTAACACTGGTTGGCCAAAAGTCAAATAGTCAAGAAAGATGACATCTAAGACTATTGTAATAGGGAAAGAAACTAAGTTCTTCTTTGGTGAAATAAATATCTGGAGCATTTTTAAGAACTGGGGTGGGGGATTGCAGGCCTCCTGTGATTGCTAATTAGCCTACTAAAGAGGGAAAGTAAATTTACTAATATCTTTCTGATAGCTGGTGGTTTTCCATCTTTGAGTGAAACACTCCCCAAGGCAGACTCTGTGGCTCTGTGTGACCAGCAGAGTAGCACTGGCACCCTTGATGATCACATTACCAGGGAAGGATTCTTGGGTTATTGATAAAGATGTCCTGCTTAAGGATGTTCAATACATTTCCAAGAGCCAGAGAAAGAATGTGCAATTGTGACTTTTCCAAATTTAATACTCTAAGAAAAAGGAGATTAGGGATCTCCCTTGAGGAAGAATTCCTTCTAAAGTTTAGCAAAACTGAGGTGCATTTTCAGGCTGCCTCTGCCCATCACTTTTTTCTCTTTATCTTTCCCCCTCAAGATTGGTGAACAAAAGTCCTTCATTAATACCACATTTTCTAAAAGTTCTTTGCTGCTATTTTAAATGCACAAAGGACCTTCTGTGGATTTTTGTAGATTTATTTTTATAGTTCTTAAGTTTATTTGCTTTTTTTTTAAAGAACAAAACCTGTTCCTCTTTTTTCCTTGGTCTTCAGGGAGGTATGAAACAGTAAGGGATTAAGACAGTGAAAGAGACCCTGACGCCCCTCTTTCCTCTGCCCCCTCAGATGCCCATCCGTAATCAAACTCAGGAGGAGAGGGAAAGTAGGGGCTCCCTCCTAAACCAAAGTCTACACACAGAGGAAACCAGCAGAGAAGCTAGAAGAAGGGGGGGCCTGAGGGGTTTGGGGAGAAGGAAAAGCGATGAGACGGGTTTTAATTATAGCAAGGATAATGTAAGAGAACTGCAGTAAGTCATTTCTGATGGACAAGCTTCTGGGGACCACAAATGTTCCTGTCATCAGAGTTAAAAGAGAGCTACCTTGGGAAGGGATTTCAACCATCACTAGAAAATTCCCTTCTTTACTGATCCAGGCTCTTCGGTCAACTCACTTCAATGTTTGCCTTTCATGCACCTCATAGGACCATGCAAGCAACACTAGACAACTGGGAATATCCAACAGCAAACCACAAAGCAAAGACAGACACTGGGACTGTGGCCAATCAGGACATTGGATTTTTTAAAAAGCCCATAAAACTGCAAAGAATCAGCAGTCAACATTTCTGTTGAACTGAAATATAGTTGGGATTCAGGTTCATATAAAGACAGCTACAATGAGAAGAAGGAGAGACAGAGGCATAACTAAGGGGTTGGGGATTCTACTATATAGTGACATCATGAGTGGGTACCCAGGAGGTTTGGTTATTAAGTGGTTGGCAGGGAGGCAAAGAAGCATGGGTTCTTAATGACAACTTTCTTTGCTTGTTTGGAAGAAGATGTTTCAGACAGTTTAGTGAAAGGCACACTAGGTTATCTAATTTTATTCTTTCTCATTCATGTGATCAAAAATCACTAAGAAGTTGTGTGAACCTCTCAGGACTGTGCTTTATGTAGAAAGCAACATCTTGAATGCTTACTGCCCTGTAGTTAGATATTTTATTACTTGTCGTCAAAGCCATTCCAAACTACTACAACCTCTAAGCCCTCAGGTTCTTAAGTTAAATCTCTGAGGGTCATGTGCTTTCCATTTGCTTAAACCCTTTATTTGAAAATGTTCACTACTAATCAAAGGGTTTTTCATTTTCTTCAAGTCAAAATCGTACCTTGTTGTTTTAGCTTTCCTTGGGAATAACCAGGCTGCATTTCTCTTGATTCTAAGGAAATAAGAACCGTATCAGTCATTTCATATTTTTTAATATCACCAAAGTTGGTAAATTAGAATTTTTACATAGAAGAAGTGGCAAGACTGAGAGAGGTCAATTTTTGGAGGCATAATTCAATTATTTATGCCTTTTTGTTTTCACCTTTCGGTCTCTCACATTATCAACTGTAAGGACCAATAACTGATTTAATAGGGAGATAAAGAGGCTCGTATGAGTCCAAGAGTAATATATAAGTAGATTGAATTTTCTCATCTTGTATAAAGTACAGTTATTGGCACATTGAATTTTCTTGATCATTTGTCCTATGGGTTTGAAATTACTTAGTATCACTTGTGTGTTGTTCCTGGAGGGGACTTGGATTTTGCATTTAACTATGCGGATACATCTTTATTTTCTCAGTTACAATTATATCCTCAGTTATAATTTTATATTTAACTATGTATATACTTCCTTATTTTTTCAGTTATAATTAGCTATATTCATCTTTGATCCATGTCAGAAACCAAAAACATTCTATGTTTTAAGGCAAAATCAGGATCCAACTAGAAATAACAATAAGAATTAAGAAATAGAAATAAAATGTTTCTGTATAGCAAAGAATTCAATCAGTAGAGTGAAGAGACAGCCTACTGAATTGGGGAGAAATATTTTTCCTGCTACTCCTTAGACAGAGGAATAATATCTAGAACATACAAAGAACAACAACAACAACAAAAAACACTTAAAATTAAAGGCCCAATCAGGAAAATGGCAAGAGAAATGAACAAATATTTCACAGAAGAAGAAATAAAAATAGTTACTAATGATTGAAAAGAATGTTCAAATTCTCTAGCCATTAGAAAACTTCAAATTAACACAATGCTAAGATTTCATCTTAATCCCCAAAGAACGGTAATCTTTAGGAAATCAAACAATGACAAATGCTGACAAGGCTGTGGTAAAAAGGAACATCCCTGCATTGTTGGTAGGGATGCAAAGTAATACAACTATTAGGGAAATCAGTATGAAGATTTCCAAAAGAGCTGAAATTAGACTTTCCACACAACCAAGCTATGTACCTGCTGGGAATCTTCCAAAGAGTTTAAGTCATCATAGTACAGTGGCACATGCATACCAATGTTTAGAGCAGCACAAATTGTAATAGCTAACTTCCGGAAGCAGCCTGTATACCCATCAACAGCTGATTGGGTAAAGAAAACATGGTACTCAGCTGTAAGGAATGGCATGCATGAGACATTTGTAGGCAGATGGATGCACCTGGAAAATACAACAATGAGGGAAATAAATCAGACACGTAAGCTTAAATACCATATGGTTTCTGTCATTTGAATGAGGAAAAGTTCAAAGAAAATGATAAAAGATAGATAGAAAGGGCAATAGACAAGTGACCAAGAGGACAAGGCCAAGGTGTGAGGAGGAGGGTGAGGGGAAACGAGAGGGACAGAGAAGCTCTGTATGCGGGAACTGACCAGCCTAAGGAATGGGACACCGTACGCCATCACATGGCCTAAGACAACCAGTATCAACGAGCACAGGATACACAGCATAGAGGGTTCTGGATATATTTGTAATTACTGTGTGAAAACCAATGATAGCAAGACAGCAGGAGTGACGGGAAGGGACTGAACAGAGCCTAGCTCTGCAGTCACAAATACCCTTTAGTTCTCAGTGGCACAACTGGAGGCGTTTCTCACTCAGGTCCTGGAGAGCAGCCACGCCTTGCCTCTAAGTCTCCCTCTGCTCTCTCTGGGACTGGACTGTCATTTCTCCTTCATCCCATTAAAGCCCCACAGAGACTCTAGAGTTTTTATGTATCTGCAGTTTTTAGCCCACAACCGCATATTCTCCTTATTCAACAGCATCTCGACAAAACGTGAAAATCATTTAAACCAATCTCTAATATATTTTTATTCATTCGGCAAACAGATAGATGATTCGAGAATTAAAAGTGTAACAATATTCACTTCTAGAACATTTCTACACATACCAATCTCCCCAAAATCTGAAGATCTTCCATTTTCAAATAAAAATTACATTTACATTACAAGATCCTCAAACAAAAATCTCATTTTCAGAGGCAGAATAATTTCATTTTTGGACTAAGCCACTCACTACAGAGTCTGGCTTAGATGCCCATCACTGTTCCTTTCAAAAACATACTCAATATTATGAGAAGGAACTATATTGATAGTTTATAAAAGAAGCAGGCACTTTCTTCCACTATTTTATCAGTGAGATGACCTTAAAATTAGACTTGGTCTTTTTTCTATTGTCTATTTCCTGTTTTTCCAAAACAAGTATAATTCTATTTCATGCAAACTACTGAGAAGTAGCTACTGAAATAAGTTTGATTTTGAGTCATCGTCCAGCAACTTTTTCTTTTCCTTTTTCAAATCAGCGTTAGTAAAATCACAGTGTCCTGTAAAATTCAATGTATGATTATCTTAGAAGGCTTTAAGCTCCTAAAAGTCCATGCATTTTTGAAACATGTTCTATAAATTTTTAGAAACTAAATATTCTAAAAGGAACTTAAATAGAAAGAAATAGTACTCAGTCCTCCCACAAATCCTCCTTGGGGTCTAGATACTAATATTTGTTTCTGTTATTGTTCTTTTGAAAATAATGTCAATGTTAACTGGTGAAAAAATGTTTTAGTAAAAATCACAAATGTAAGGTTACTTTCAGTGTATTCTTAGCAAAATAATCCTTAACAAATAATATGCTTAAATAAAATCTCAAAATATTGATATTGGTATTTTACCTATGCCAATGAACTTCTGTTTTTTTCAGCTTGTTTTCAACCTTTATTAAAATATGAGTTGGGGGAATACATCATTTTTCAGGTTTTGCCCTCCCTCAAGAATGACTTTCCTTCTCCAGTCTATAATAAACACTGTACGCTTACTCTCCTGGCTCATCCTTACCATGTAAGAAACATATTGCCCATGATGTCAAACCCACACAGAAGTGACAGAATTATAATGACTGAGTAGCTGAATACTAAAAAAAGGCTTTGCTTCATGTGTTCACATAGCTATGAGTGTTATCACATAAAAATTACACTGGATAATGGAACAGGCAAGAAAGACTATTCAAACTTTTGCAATGCAAGGGAGAGATTGGACTCAGTTCTGTGGAAGCAAAAGACAGGAGAACTTTAAGTGCTAGGTGAGTTAGTGGAAAAATACTGGAGGATGTTAGGGGGTTTGCTCATTGTAATTTTACCATCGTATTTGCTAACTGATGCTAGATGAAGTTAGATTCTTATCCTCCCAGGGACTGGCATATAGGGGCACTAAATATCTTGATGAGTACATTGCAAAGGGGTGATTGTTGGCCTCTTAAACACTCTTGTGGGTAATAAAAGCAAGGGGCTGGGAGATTTACATCTCAAAGAAGGAGAGAAACAGTGTATAATAGAAGGATTTCTAGAGCAAATTCTTTATGGAAATGAAAATTGAGACCAAAGATCCAGAAAAATTCTGTCTCAAGTTTAGTCACATTGAGTGTGGGGATGGTAATTACATCCTGATAATTGATAAATTATTCCTTTTGTTTAGAGAAACCAGTTTTTCCCAATGAACAGCTTGGGAGAACTGGATCATATAGCTTATTTCAGCAGCTTACTGTTGTTGAAGGTCTAGTTGAACAAACTCTGAGACTTAGAAGCCATTTATTGGATGACATAATCCATCAGGCATTTCATGAGGGAGATTTCTATGAAAGTAAGAAGGCAAACAGAGACTAAAGGTCATAAAGGATCATGAATTCAGATTATGGTTCTAGAGAGCAGCCAGTCAAAACATTCTTACATGTTGGACTGGAAGTATCTGTAGATGGTGTGTGCAGTGGGCATGGCACTGGCAATCTGGAGGGTTTCTTGGTTTTCATATTCAATACTCTCAGCGATGGCACAAGAATTAGAGAGACTTCAGTGAGGTCATCTACAACCACGGTGCTTCCAATGGCGTCCTTGTTCCCAGTTGCAATCTCCAGAGCTCTGCCATGACTGTCTGCACTGCTGTCAGCTTCACGGTCTCCCGAGGTCTGATTTTCCCATCGCATGCGATTTACAACACACCAAGGCTGCTCCTCCAGCCGGCCTCTCCAAACCTCTCTAAGCTCCTGCAAACATGTCCCAAAGGGTTCAGAACCATGTGACTAGGTAGTATCACAGCAGTAACCCCACTCCCGGTGCCAGAATCAGCCTTGGTCATTTTTCCATCATCGGCACAAAATACACAAAACCCAACATTTAGAGGGGAAGATACTTGAGTTCAAACTCAAGAGTTTCACTCCATGTCCAGCAAGCTGAAACACAGGAGTCACGGTGGAAGTTCCTGGCTCGAAGAAAGCTTCTTACACCATGGTGGTCAGGAAATAGGGGCAAGACCACTGAGGCCCATCAGTGAATGCATCAGTAGGCTGTGGGTGAACTGTAGGATGCGATACTATGCAGTCACAGAAAATGATTACAAAATTATTATTAACTTAGTCCCAAGTGCTGGCTGCATCTAGGGATTCTCAGCAGGGACATGTAGCTACTGGGACCCACATCAGAAGGTGGACAGAGGACTGGGGTAGGAAGGGTTAAGTCCTGGCCCTGGGCAGTAAAGCCTTTCTGTAGGCAGGGAGGGCAGGTCTGACCTTTGCTCTTCCCTGTCATCTGGAACACTCTGGGAGGCTGAGCCAGGAGGATAGCAAATTCTAGCTCAGACTGGGCAATTTAGCAACTCTTGGTGAGACAGAAATATTTCCTGAGTTCAGCCATCCAAGGACTCTGAGGCCACTGCATCCATGATCTAAGGAATCGGACAACTGCTAGACCTTGGTGTCATCCACATGGTGCTGGTTTTTCAGGAGTGCAGACTGCAGGAGTTGCAGGGTCAGGGAGGCTTCTGCGGCGCCCTTTTCTGTCCATGCCGCGTCCTAGTCCATCCACGCCTTGTGACAATCGCTTCTCCAGGAAAAGGACGCCGCATGTGGGAATTGGGCACGGGGATCTTGGAATGTTTTGTACTGATAATTGTAATTTGTGTAGTTCACATGTGTATGTTTTTATGTAATGCTCAATATGAAGTCGAGGGTGGAGACTCCAGGGGGGTTGCTGGAGGCCCTCTAGATAACCCCTTTGTGAGGACTGATTGTGGGGTTTTGCCTTCTGTGAATAATGTGAGAGAAATGGGAGAGCTCAT
>PVLA01017368.1:0-17603 GCA_004027455.1 Hydrochoerus hydrochaeris
TCTGCTTTAAGTAGAGTGGTCAGGAAGATCTGTTTGGGAATGTGAGGTTTAAGCAAAAGCCTCATGAAGTGAAGGCAGCCCAGGTGGGTATGTGGGACGTGCTCTAGCTGGGCAAACAGCAGGTGTAAATAGCACTGAGCTGCAGGTGTGGGGTGGGGGAGCAAATCTAGGGGTATATGAGGGACAACAGCAGCAGATGGTATACCCCAGAGGGGGACCAATAGGAATATGTCAACTCTTGTTAGGACTTTGGCTTTTAACTGAGTTAGCTGGAAAGCCATTACAAGATTGTAAGCAAAGAAATGACAGGCTCTGATTAAAGTCCTGAAAGAGTCTCCCTGGCCCCTGTGCCGGACACGAGGCACTAGTGCAGCCAAGGCAGCAGCTGGAGGACTAATGGGAGGCTGTCCCTTTAACCCAGGTGGTGGCTGACTGGCTTGTTTTAGGTGACTCTCTGGAGGTGACTGGTCCTGAATATACATAATTTGACACTAGAGCTGACAGGATTGACTGAGGTTGTGCTTCAGGCTGTGAGAGGAAAAGGAGTCAAGATTACTCAAGATTTTTGGTTTTGAGCAACTAGATAAATAGAATTGCCACCTAATGTCCCAGATAAATGCCGTTTAAATTTTAGACTGCCTCATGGATGCAGAGGAGGAGATAATAATCGTTTCACATTTTGTAGATAGTCTAGAAATTGGGGTGTGAGCTAATAGGTCCCAGTTATTGGTTTTATAACTTCCTATTTTGCACTGGCAGTGGGGTAAGAGCTTTGTATACCTGCAGTGTATGAGCTTCTGTTTCACCAATACTTCAACACTAGATGCTATCAGATTTATTTTTGCAATCTGATAGATTATAAGCGATATTGCCCCTGTACTGTGTATTGTCACAGTTTCAGTGACACTAGGCATCTTTATTCTGGTTAGTGGTTAGATGTATATTTTTCTTTTGTGGGTTGCCTATTTATCATCTCTGGAGGGGCTTGTTATAAATCTGTATCTAATCTTCAGTGGGTTATATTAGCTGCATGTATCTTCTGATAGTCTGCAACATATCTTTTTACTTCCCTTCTAATCATTTAGGCACTTAGCCATTATATAAAGCAGTTTAAATGACATAAGAATATTATTTCCATAATCCAGTTAGGAGAGTAGTTAACATTTTCCTCACCTCTCTTCTCCCCTTCCAATATGTATTCTCTATTATAATGTTATCATCTTCCTTGCTTTTCTTTCAAGATTTGTGACATTTACATTCTGTATTATTACAATAATAATCACAATTGTTTCAATTTCAGTACTAGTCTTTCATATTTATTTTTAATCACCTTAGTAGACTATACTTTCATACATCATTGTTTGGGAGAAAGGTGATTAATTTTCCCCAATCATTAAATGCTTGGAAATATCTTTCAGCTGCTTTTAAATAAGAATGGTGAAGTGAGGCCATGGTGATACATACCTGTAATGCCAGCATTCAGGAGGCAGAGGCAGGAGAGGTCTCCATGAGTTCAAGTCCAGCCTGATCTGCATAGCAAGACCCTGTCTCAAAAAAAAAAAAAAAAAAAGGCAACATGGCATTGGTCTTTTAAGTCTCTCACTCTCTCTTTCCTTCAAAACTCTTTTCATATCAATTAACTCTATGAAGAAGTCTGAGGTCAGCAATGTCTTCCTTCCTGTCAGGTGGAACGTACTGTGTGTCAGGCTTTCCCTGCTGTTCTGTGTCTGTTACCACTACACAGCTTTCCCACTCTAGGGCTAACATAATGACAGAACATGAATGAAAACAAAACTTTATTTACAAAAACAGGTGGCTGCCAGGATTTGCTCTGAGTATAGACGTTTACCAGTCCCTGTTTTAGGTGGTTCATTGTGATGTGTTTGTAGGATCTCTTTCCTTATGCCTCAAGTTTAATCACTTCCCCTAAGTAATTCTTCTCTTTTAATATAGTAAATCGCTTTACTCCTCAGAACTGCAAGACAGTTTTCACAAAACATTTAGGACAAAGGCTAAATTCCTGTGCCAGATACCTTTTAAATAGCACAGTACTTATTCAAAGAAGCGGCTATGGGGTATGGTAGTGCACGCCCGTGAACCCAGCAAAAGGGTTCAGAATTCAAGGCCAGCCTGAAGTAGGACAAGACCCTGGTTTGAAGACAACAAAACAAAAATCCGTAAAACCTCAGCCCCAAACAAATTAAAAGAAATGGCCACAAGGAATGTTTTGTCTTTTTCAGATAACTGCCCAAAGGGAGGCCATTTAGTCCTGTCGCAATAGTTCTGTTTTCTTCCACAGCCTCATTTCTGGGTGAAAGGAAGATTTTTTTGTTTTTGTTTTTTGAGACGAGGTCTCGTTGGCATTGAACTCATTATGTAGCCCAGGTTGGCCTCAAACATGCAGCAATGCTTCTGCCTCAGTCTCCTGAAAGCTGGGATTACAGGTGTGCACCATCATGCTCAGCTAGATATTCTTTCTACAAGGTTCCCAGATTTAGGGCTCCCAGTTCAAGTTTAGTTGTATTATTTATTTGTTTGTTTGTTTTTGTCTTTTTGAGACAAGGTTCCACTATGCAGTTCAGACTGGCCTTGAACTCACTTTGTAGCCCAGGCTGGCCTCAAATTTACTGAGAAACTTCCTGCCTCAGCCTCCAAAGTGCTGGGATTGCAGACCTGCATCACCACACTTGGCAAGTTGAGCTTTAGAGAAACAAAATTTTGATACACCTCAATTACTTTTAATAAAAATTACTTATTGCAATACATACTACAAATTAATTTGTCGTTTCTCTAAAATTAAATGTTTAATGAAGTTTGTTACTAATTTTAGTACACATAATGATTATATTCATTATAAGAAATTGTGCCTGTACATGGTATAACTTGATTCTTTCTCATTCACTTCCCCTCTCTTTAACCCTTCTTCCCCTCCTTATTTACAAAAGTTTTGTTTCCATTTTTTTCCTGTCTCATCACTTTTTTCCTTTTCCCTTCCTTCCTTTCCCCTCCCCCACCAGTTCCCCTTCCCATTTGACCATTTTTTTCCCATCTCTGAAATTCAATTTGAACTGGGCCCTCTATTTTTATTTGCCGAACCTGCAACCTTATCTGCCACTGTGACGTGGAAAGGGCCTGAGAAGACACAGACCAAGTCCTTTTAAGGAAAGCCCTAGGAGTTACCCACAGTCACCCCTGCCCACATTTCAAGGCCTACCCTTTAGTCAGACAGCCACACCTAGTTAGAAAGATGTCTGGAAAATAAAGCCAGGCTGGCTAATCAGGTGCCCAGATAAAACGCTCTTAACATAAAAGGAGAGCAGATGGGGGGACCCAGCAGTCTGCCACATTTTATTTTTGAAGTGTTTTTCATTATTTCTAAGCTCTTTGTCAGAGACTTCAATTTATCTGAAATCAGATTGTTATATATTTTCTAGTCTTCATTTTTTAAAAATGCATTTTGTTTTTTCTGAGACAGGGTCTTACTACATGATGCAGGCTGGTCCTGAACTCACTACATAGCCTCAAGCTCATGATTTTTCTGCCTTAGCCTCTTGAGTGCTAGGATTACAGGCACATGCCACCTCACCCAGTCTATTCATTTTAAACTCATCTCCTTTTCCTCTGTGGTGGATGTGCTTTTAAATAGCCTTCCATCTACTGCGCTGTCTTCCAATAGATATTTCTTACTCCTCCCTATTTCTAGTTCGTTAGTTCTACAATGGTTCTCCTTGCAACACCTTTTCACTCCTTTTACATATCCTTTATTCATGTCTAATATGTAGTAAGTCCAACTCACGAGCATTTGAGTTGCAAACTTTCATAGACAGGAACGGACCATCCATGAGGAACATTTGTAGATGTGGGCGGGGGGGGGGGGAAGAATCGCAGAAGCAGCCAGGTGTCCGCTGGCCATTGTCACAGCCAGGCTGCATGCTTGCTGCACAGGGCAACCAGGAGGAGTCGGGGAGGAAGAGAGGGCAGAGCTGATGATTCATTACCAAAGGAGACTGAGGGCCAGATGAAATGTCTCTCACACCTGATTCAGGGGACACAGGTTTTGGATACATTCAGTTCCATTTCCCCTCTTGAAAAAGCACTGGAGTCCACCTGAGTAAAAGCTCTTTTTTCTCGTCATAGATGACTCTCTCCTCCTTTCCCTCCCCAGGTAGTCTTGTCTGTTCACTCCATGCAGGTCCCATATGCCAGTTGCACCCTAGTGTACTATCATTTTAAAGTAGCCATAGCTGGGCGTGGTAGTGCATGCATGCAATCCCAGCTCTCTGGAGGCTTTCTCTTTTGAGACAAGGATTCTCTAAATTGTTGAGTTTCCCAGACTGGACTGGAATTTGTGATCCTCCTTCCTCATCCTCCTGGAGTGCTGAGATTACACGTGTGCACCATCATATCCAGCCTGAGTGGGCTCCTATGTGAGCTATTATCAAAAGCAGGCCTTGGCAACCTAGGGCTAAATCTACGGCATCATTGGTTTTTTCAAATAAAGTTTTATCAGCAAACGGCCATGCCCATTTGTTTATGCCTTGCCTGTAGCTACTTTCCTGCTACTGTGGCAGAGGAGAGCAATTACAACAGAACCCACCAAGCTGAAAATACTTGTTTTCTGGCCTTTCCCAGAAAAAGTTTGTGGATCCTTTATCTAACACCAGTACTTCTGAAGAGAAAATTGTACACAATCAAGATTACCCCTGAAAATGCTTTAGACTGTGACTATGAATATGTCATCATCCAACAAGCGTAGCATTTCCTCCAGTTATAGAAGATGCCATTGTTTCTTCAATGGGATGCTCATAGTCGGACTGTGTTCATGGGCCATGTCGTATGAAAGACGCACGTACTTAACAGTGAATTACCCTTAGCACAGAGAGATGAGGAGCTTGGGAAATGCTACTGAAGAAGGGCAGGTGGGCTCACATCTTCCTTATTTTCACTTTAGATTGAAAGCCTTTGAGGAAGAAGGTGGGCAGTGCTGCATACACTATATGATTTGTTATTCCTCTCTATTTTAAAAGGAGGGCGCAGCGTTAAATTTAAATCAGTTAAATGACACATGCTGCAGCTCCATTCTGGGAAAAGCACAGTCCAGGGAAAGTTTCGGGGCCCGGGGTTGGGAGGGCTGCCCTGGGTGAGGGGGAAGTCATCTCAGTGGGAGGGAAAGACTTTTCAGTAGTATACAGAATCAGAGAAAGACCTTTCTGCACAGAAAATGTGGGAAGTGAAACTTGAGACAAAGAAAATAGGCTAGGAACTGGGTTATGCCCGCAGAGGACCTTGTGAGAAGCGTTTATTTTCCTTTTGGCTTAGATCTTTGAGAACATCCATGGTTTGCCTGCCGCTTAGAGTTCGTCGGCCACCAATATAATTCTCTTGAGTTAGACACATCCCATCAGTACATCCCAGGTCAGGTTAGTGTAGAAAACCAAAGGATGGGGCAATAAATAAATGGTCATTTGACTTTTCTCAAGCCACATCTCTGCCTGAAGTGACAGTTTTATTAGTCAGTTTTCCCATTGCTGAGACAATATCTGACACCCACAGTTCAAAGGAGGAAATGGGTTATTGGGCTTATGGTTGATAGGTTTAAGTCCATGGTCTGCTGCTCCACAGCAGGGACATCACAGAGGAAGCGCCTGGTGAAGGACAGCTGCTCAGGGCAGGGAAGCAAGCAGGGAGCAGAGGAAAGAAGTGCCCCCAGTGACCTTTGCCCTTGAGCCGCTGTCTCCTAAGACTCTTCAGTTATGACTTCAGGTGATTAATGCGCTGATTAGTGGGGAGTATCTCTCTGAAGTCTTTTATTGCAGTCAAGTTGACAGTTGATATTCAGTGGCACAGCAGTACTACACTAATCGGGAAAGGCTGGCACCTCTAAGGTTTTCTGCAGCATTCAGCTACAAATTGAAAGAGGCTTAACAGGAAAACACAAAGCTATACCCCACCATCTATTTTTGTAAAGAATTTTTTTCTTTATTATTGGAACATAGTCCTCCCATTTGTTTGTAAGTAGTCTGTAGTGCCTTTTAAGATAGGAGAGAGTCACAGTTGTGTGGCTGCATGATTTGAGAACAAACCTGAGCTTAATGGTAAGGTGACTTTGCTTGTGGGTTTTTTTGTTGTTGTTGTTGTTGTTTTACTTTTTGTCTTTTTTGAGACAGGGTCTCACTGTGCAGTTCAGGCAGGTCTTGAACTTGCTTATGTGGCCCAGGTTGGCCTTAAACGCACAGAGATTCTGTTGCCTCAGCCTCCTGAGTGCTGGGATTACAGGTGTGTGCCATTATGCCCATCCCAAGATGACTGACTGTTGAAAGGGGTCAAGAATAGGAGAGTTCCAGGAGAAAAGGGCAAATGAGTGAGTTTCATAAACACAGGAATGCTGTGGGACATTTCTGATTAATGCCTTCCTAGCACAAAATAACTAACGTGCTACCAACTTTTCTTTCTCACTAGGAAGCTACTTTTACCTGGAAGGAAAAGGCACAGGACAGGACAGAGTTGGAAGAATTATGTACATGAGATAAGGGAGAGCAAGGGGAAATGGACCATTGTTGGCTAAATGTGGTATTTTGAGTTAATCCTTCAGGGCCCAATTCTTCCTGAAATCTGTGCCTGGTGTTCTATTAGCTGCCATCAGATAAAGAACCTTGCCTCAAGTTATAGCAGTCTGAGCAACACTGAGTGAGTCCAACTTTCCATACTAAATCTCAGAGAATTTTGTAAACATTATTTCTCTCTGACTCTGTCTTTCTCCTCCTTGTTTACAGCAATATATGAAAAGAACTACTAATCAAAATCAGTGTTCACATGCTTTAGGATGGCTACCAGCAACAAACAAACCAAAACAGAGAACCACAGGTGCTGGCAAGGATGTGGAGAAACTGGAATTGTGGAAGGCTACTGGTAGAGATGCACAGTGGCAAAGATATCAGGGCAAGTGCATAGGGCATCCTCAGAAAGTTAGAATTAGGGCTGGGGATATAGCTCAATGCTATAGCACTTGCCTGTCATGTATGAAATCTTGGGTTTGATGTCCAGGACTGAAAAAAAGAGTGAAAAATATTAAAAATAGAGTGAGTGTGTGATCTATCAGTCCCACTCCTGGTTGTATACCCAAAGAACTGAAAAGAGGGCTGTGGACAGATGCTCTAACACCCATTTCACAGCAACATTGTTCACAAGACCCTCAAGATGAAGCAACTCATACGTCCACTGATGGATCAAAGGTAAAAATATTTTTTGAGACATACAGAAACATATAGTAGCAGTAACTATACAAAAACTATGCTTTTTACATGAGAATTTGAAGTGTCATGCTCTCTCTAAATAGATTCAAAAACAAACTTAGGAACTTACACATGTATCCATATTCTCAGCAACTTTGTGTGGACAGAGTTCTTTCTCTTCTTAATTTATATATATATAAGTCCATATGCACTAGATAGTTAATATATATATATATATATATATATATATATATATTTTAATACATAACACAAGGTCATCAAACTTGGCTTACATAATAAAAGAATCACTGTTTGAAATAGATGATGATTATATTGCATTTATTATTTTACACTTTAATTCTTGAGATTATCAGGGAAATACATCTATTTAAATTTTATAGATAACTGATTTTCTTTCTTTTTTTTTTTTTTTTGTCTTTTTGAGGCAGGGTCTCCCTATGCAGTTCAGGCTGGCCTTGAGCTCACTTTGTAGCCCAGGCTAATCTTGAACTCGCAATGATCCTCCTGCCTCAGCCTCCTGAGTGCTGGGATTCCTTAAAAATAAGGAATTTAATTTTTTTTTTTGGTACCAGGGATCAAACTCATGACCTTGTGCTTGCCAGGCAAGCACTTAAGCCATTGTGCTAAATCCCCAGCCTGATACTTACATTTTCTAAAGCTCTTTGACATTCTAAACAAGAGTATACTATGTAGGATAAAGATTATTTTTATTCAATTTCACTTAAATGAAAGAGAAATGGCATCAATAGTGAATAAATACAGTTCCTTCAGGTCTTTAGTCTTAGTTTTAATGAATATGAAATCCAAGTCTTACATTAAAAATTTTAAAGGTTACCTAAATTTATACCCCAGGAGGAATACCCCAACCTGGTTCTTCACCAATACAAAACATGTGGCTTAGTTTTGTAAGGTTACTGCTAGGTTTAGTTAAAAATCACTGGTGTAAATAATTTCATAGAAAACTGAGTTTTACAGAGTTAACATTCCAGAAATTAAGTGTTTTTTTTTTCTTCTTGTTACCAAATTGACTTGGGTGATATAGATACCTCTCTCAATTCCTTAAAGGACATTATTCTGAAATTTTTTCTGGAACTGTCTCTCACTTAGAAACGAACCAGGCTCAGGGTCACAAGGAAGATGAGGGATATATGAACCGTAAGTGGCATTGCTGTTAAATGAATAAATGAAGTATATGTCTGCATTTCTGGCAGTTGAGTCTTGCTCAGTTCCCATGATAGGACCAGTATTTTGCCCTGTAATGATTTCAGTCTTCCAGACTTCTGCCTTCCAGTCTAGTACCTGCCAATTGTCCAAACCTGACAGGAAAGGATGAAGAGTAAACCATAATCCATAGGCAGTCTAATTCTTATTTTGCTATCCCACTGCTGATGCAGAAATTAAGAAAAATTAAATCTAATTATCCCTGGCAAAAGGAAATTACTAGCTCTATAATTTTCAAAGATATTCCATGATACCCCCAGTTGATAGATGTCCTTTGATGATTATCTAAAAGAAACACTAAGTTATTTATCAGTGAAATAAACATGAAGTGATTCCCAGACTTTTAAACATTAAAACTTTAACATCAAAAACCTGGAGCTTTTATTTGCAGGGGGAGAGGGGACAGGGTCTCACTATGTAGTTTAGGCTGGACTTGACTCACTATATACCCCAGGCTGGCCTCAAACTCTCACAAATCTAGACTCACAGTTTAGGGGAGGAGAATTCATGGATATTCAGTTATATAATTGGGAATATTGAAGTGAATGTGGCAAGGATTATACAAATGCTATTAATTATTAATAATATATATTGTCTTAACAGCCATAAATGACTGCCACATCATATAGATTTTCAGATTCAGAGATAAGTAAATATGAAGATATTTTGGAATATCTGCAAAATTTCCTCTCAATGCAGAAGAAAACCTATTTACTGAATGGTAATCAACTACACTTCACCCTCAAGAAAATGGCTGTTATAAAAATGAAATTTAAAAAATGGCTTGGGATATATAAGCTTGGCATGTACAAGGCCCTCAGTTCTATCCCTAGCACCAAGAAAACAAACAAAGTGATTAATTAACTAACAAGTGTTAAAGAAGAGATAAGAGAAATTAGAATTCATGTACTCTGTTTCTGGGAATGTAAAATGGCATGGTCACCATTTTAAAAAGTACTATGGTTCTTCAAAATTTTAAAAATAGAATTATCATTTCATCCAAGAATTCCACCCATAGATATATATCCAAAAGAACTAAAAGTGAGGCCTGGAGGAAATAACTGGAAATTCAGGTATAAAGAAGCACTGTTCACCACAGTTAAAAAATGGAAGTGATCCAAGTGTGTATGGATGGATGAATGCATAAACAGAATGGGGATTTTGTTTTTGCATTTGAACTCATATGTACAATATAATATCCTTTAGGACTAAAAAGAGAGGAAATTCTAATATATGCTACAACATGCACAGACTTTGAGGACATTATGCTAAATAAAATAAACCAGTCACAAAAGAACAAATAAAATATATACTACTTTTGTGAGACATCTAGAGTGGTCAAACTCATAGATGCGGAAAGTAGAACTGTGGTTGCCAAGGGCTAGGGTGGAAAAGAGAATGGGACTTACTGTCTATTGGATACAGAACTTTGGTTTTATAAGCTGGAAAGAGTACTATAGATGGACGGTAGTGATAGTGGACAACACTAGCAGTGAACCTAGTAAAACCAAAGTGTCAGCTTAAAAATAAAGATACTAAATTTTGTGTATACTTCCCCCCAAAATTTTTAAAGGCACTCAAACAATGACATATCAACAACTTCTATTTCTTAATTGACTCAGTATATATATATACTATAAATGACCCTACTTGAGATTAGTTATTTACCTTTTTGCCTTAGTTTATATACCTGCTAGATGGAAATGCAAATTTCTTTCTAGCAAGGTTCTTTCGGGGATAGAATTAAATGAAGCATGGAAATAGTCCACACACAGCAGAGTCAGTTGGTACTTAGTATGTTTATTTCCTCCCATAGACAAACTCATTGAAATGACAATTATAGGTTGATAATCATGGTTGAAAAGATTTGAAGGGCAGAAATATACATAAGAGAGAGAGAAGAGGGTGGTGACTGCACTCTTTTTCTTGAGGATCATGGAGACTTGACAGCTTTGCAGAATAGAAATACTTTTTAGCACCTCTTTTCTGATACAAGAGGTCATAGTTCCCAATACTCACCCCTCCTTCTAACTATCCCTATAATCTGGGTTCTTTCATTTTGTTTTTGTTTGTTGTCTTTTTGAGACAAGGTTTCACTATGCATTCCTACAATATGGACTCTGCTTGTACCAACAAAGCCAAAATCGTCTGCAGCATGAGGCTAAAATTATTTGCTCTGATTTTCTTCACTTAAAAGATGTTTCTGTGTACATTTTTAAGCACTATACACCCAATATTCAAAGGTTTAAAAAAAAGAACACATACTTTGTAGACTTGAGTAGAAAACAATATATTGAAATCTATATACAAAGGTATATTTTGGTTTTTGTTTATTACATTTACTTAGCTGTTTTTTTCTGCTTTTCAAAGCTACCTCATAGAGTCTAGTATCCCCATTACACTAATTGGCAATGTAAATATTTTAACAAACTCTGTGGGATTACTTTACTTCAGCTTTAGGTAAATGTATAATTCAACACTATCAAGACAACTTGCATCACACCATAATTTGATGCCTCTTGGCATCCAAGCCATTAATTACATGGCAATGAATATTTCAAAATTTTTAAATTGGAAATTAGTATGTAATGCAGAAGTCAAGGCTATACATTTACTTCAGTTCTCTGCACCCTCAAAAGAGCAGGTACTTGGGAATTTTTATTGGCATCTTCTCAAATCAAAAAGAATAATATTCATTCACACATGAACATGCTCGAACACCTATTAATTAACTATTATAATCACAGGAAAAGTTAACTATATTCTTAATCAAAAAAAGTTCATCCTGAGCCATGTTTACCCTAAAAACAATTTCATGGTCATTAAATGATTCTCATTCAGTCTCTGCACCCTTCTCATAGTGTTGAAGGAAGCTTGCACTGGTGTGGGTCATGCAAACATTATCTTTTCCTTCCCTCCTTTTTTTTGGTCCTCCTTTTCTGGCCCCCAAAGTATAGTATTTTTGAAAATCTCTACCTTAACAGTAACAAGCTAACAAACAAGGAAAAATATCAAATTGTTTCATAAAAATGGTTTTTATTTGTTCTATGATTCACCTGTAAATTGCCCAACTGATTCTTTATTAGAATCAGTGGAGTAGGTTTGAAGTCTGGGACTACTCTTCCCCAGGGCTCCAGCCCACTTTTCCATTTTGATGAGATCAGTCTTAGGAAATGTGATGCAGAGTGGTGGCACTCTGGCCCGCGCTGGTAGAACTCAAGTCTGAGGCCCTCTCCAGTAACAGAACCAGAGCCCTCAGCATCTTAGCATTGAAAACGAGCCAGATGATTGCTACATGTGACCTTCCTTTTGGTACACTTAATCATCTACTCTGGGAAGAAAGGATTCATTTACACAATTCAGAATCCTCATTCATGGAAAGAATAGTTAGTATAATTCTTCCATATTTGCTTAAAGGTTTTGAACCTGATGTTTATGTTAATAATGAATACATAGCCCATTTCCTGTGTTATCTTTACTTAAATTTCTATGGAGCACAAAATACTAGGCACATAAGAGCAGAAAACATTCCAGTTTTTCAACACATATAATTGACAAATCTCACAAAGACTGCAAAGTTAGACCATCAATTTGATTATTTAATTTATAGTAACTAGTGCTAAACATTTGTGTATGTGTGTGTGTGTGTGTTTATGCACACGTGCATGCAATTAAGCATGCCTTATTACAGAAAACAGAAAATTTTATTTACAGGGCTTTTAGTTTCCTTAAAACTGTATGTAAAGCACTTTTTAAAGTACAGCTCACAAACAGGATATATCTGAAGAAAAAGTCTTCCAAATTTGAAGTTTGAAATAATCGTAGAATACTGCTAAGAATGGTTATATAAATGAAAGAAACTCTGGTTTAGTGTAGCAACCTCCTCCTGGATAGCTGAGATCTTCACTCTTACTATACTACTATCTGAACATGTATTCCATTGCTTTGAATACAAACAAGACTTTTACCTATTTTTGGTGTTTGTCAGAAATAGCATGATAGTCACTAACATAAGCTTTGTCCAGAGTAGCAAGAGGTCTCATGATTAAAATTTTAGGAGTACTTCCAAGTGTACTTACTGGTGGTACAAAGGGCTGCAATGGGCAAAATAAAGAACATTTGTCACTATTTTCCATAACACTTTAATCTGTACATGGTTTCACTTTTTAAAATTCAAATAAATATGCTTTATTAAAGAAAAAAAGGAGTATTATTAAGCACCAAAACTGTATGTTAGGGGCTGGGGATATAACTCAGTGGCATAAATGCCTGCCTGGCATGCACAAGGTCATGAGTTCAATCCCTAGTAGAAAAAAAAAAACCTGTATGTCATTACACTGCATGTACAATAAGAGAAAGATATGATTGCAATACTTAGTGGGCGAGTACTTAACTCTCAAGTCAGGTGTAAAAAACATGAAATACAAAGCAATACAGTAATTATAATGCAGAAAATTTGCACTAAGGAGCAAAAGGCAACAGTCAAAACAATTATTTCAGATTTCATAGTATTGCTATAAATATGTGCTTAGTGTTTTCTTTGTACTTTTAATAATTTAGAATGTTAATTGAGCATAGTTCTTGTAAATCTGCAAGAGGTGCATTTCAAATCCACTAAGTACTGTCCATTTAATGTTATGGTGAAGAAAGTCACTCAAAAAGCCAAGCACAACATGCTAGTGTTTCTGCTTTTATCTTTATAATTTTGCATAAAGCTAGTAAATGGTGAATCTGTTTGCCAGCATAATGTTCATTTACCCGGAATGGATGGAAACATATCAGTTTCATTAGCTATAAGGGACTTTATTCATGCAAAATGATCTGCAGCCTTCCTCTTGTCATAAACTACGCATCTGACACCATGCCTGGCAAGATACACAGCATGGTAAGGAATCCTACAAGCCAGTGGGGTTAGTCAAAGCCACAGAAGCCAGAAGTCATTGAGTGTACAAGGATATATACCAATAGTGATGGATTTTTCAAAAATTCTTCTATCTTAGCTTAATGTTTTATGGAACTAAAGTTTACATTAAGAATGAATATGTATCCAATTTCCTGTGTTAGAATCCTGTGTTTTAAGATATTTCCATATTGTGTAAATTGAATAGATAGGAAGCAGAAGCTAGTGGAAAACCAAATGTCATCAAAGTGATTTTCAGAAACCAGTCTCCTTTAAAACAAAAGAGAATCCAACAGGGCAGGAGATAATATTGCCTTTTGGAGTTCATGTATTTACTAGATTAAACATACTTTTCCTTATTGCAGGAATAGTTTCTCCTAACTCCAGCAAAAGGATTTTGTATTGCTGAAATATTTGACCATTTTCTTGAAATTTAAGATGGTGATGGAAACTCTGGCTGAAATTCTTCCAACTCCACATTAATTTTTATGGGCCAGGACAATTGGTTATGGTGGCAACACACCTGTGTGCTGGGCATGTAGTTGGGAGGTTTGCCCTGCTGTATTTTGGCCTATTGGTTCCTCCCATTTAGAATGGAGACATTTACCCTGTGCCATTGTATGCTGG
The DNA here is from genome assembly GCA_004027455.1 of Hydrochoerus hydrochaeris. Classification (NCBI taxonomy): domain Eukaryota; kingdom Metazoa; phylum Chordata; class Mammalia; order Rodentia; family Hydrochaeridae; genus Hydrochoerus; species Hydrochoerus hydrochaeris. Next base: position 14,002 of record PVLA01017368.1, read on the forward strand.
AAGTGTTTAACTTTCTTTTTGATTTTTACAGGGGCTAAAATAATTTCTACTTATTGAATTAACAAAGTATTGAGACATTACATACGCTTTTGTTTAGTTTGGTTTAGCACCATTTGGCCAAAACCTATCTTAAAATTAATCAGGTAGCAAGTAAAGGTCCTGGTAAGAGCATGGCCACAAAGGTGGCCACATTGCTACACCTGACGGTGCTACGAACTTGATATATGGTCTCAGATAAGTGAACTCATTCTAAATATCCAGTAAATGATATTTAAATGACCATTCTCTCCTATTACTTTCCACCCTACAACTCAACATGCAAACATCAAGAAAAATACACAATTATAGATATAGACATAAGTATACCACTGAAAGGGCTTAAAAACAAAACTAAGAAAACCTCAAGTTACATTTCAAACTCTCAAAACTCCATTTTGTAAATATTTTGAAGGAAAGAAGTCAAATAGCTTCCTCTCCATACAGGTGCACACCACTACAGCCAGCTACTTTTATACCCTCATTTTTGTCCATTCTGTCTACGCCCAACAAATGTGCGTTATAAACTTATTTTGCATTGGTTAGATTATTTTCTTTGAAAGCACATAGCTTAGAGTAAAACATTTCTATACTATAGTTTTATTTCCAATCAAGACTCTAAAACAAACATTCTAATTCTGATAGTGATCACTTAAAATTTTATTTTTCTAATTATGAGATTTAGTGTATCTGATATTAAATGATTTTAAATCAAGGTAAGAAATAAATAACCAAAAGAAAATCATCATTCAATAACAAACTTATTTTTCCTTTCTAGTCATTTTATTACTGCCTCAAACATAAAGACAATAGTCAAATAAGCCTGTGTTTTATGTAGTATAGAAAATTGCCTCTGTACACTTTATGCAGGTGTGATTTTCAATTAAATTACAAAGTGAACTTACACAACTCGTCCTTCCCGCACAACAATGTACGGACAAAGCAACGACAGAAATTCAAAATTCATAGACATGAAGTAGATGGCACTAATAGATTTTAAATTGTGCAATATTTTACAAACAACTATGTAAGTAAAACCATGGACTGTTGCCTCGATGAATGATTTAGTAAGAAGTAAATTTGGTGCACTCAAACCAGTAGGAGTATGATATAAATGTTTACAAGCCTATGGCACTGGAAATTGATAGTCAAGAAGCAACCAGATTAGAATGCCCAAAATAATGATTAGAAAAAACCTGAGACACCCATTCTAACAAGAATCCAGACCATAAATTAGACTATTTAGATAGAATTACTGGTGAATGAATACACTGATCTCAACTATATAGGATCATTTATATTGATAATCTTATGCCTTGGAATATCAGCTGATAGAGAAGACAGTTCTGCAAACATTTTACAGTCACATATGGCAAAGATGGATTTCAAATTCAATACACAGAAGAGTTCCATCTGTTATAACTCAATCCATTGTGATATATCATGTTACGTTTTGACACTGAAAATTTTGGTCCTATACCATGAAAGAATACAAGTGTAAAACATTCCATTATTATAAAAGTAATTTTGACCTTGTTAATCACCAACAGGATTTCTGAGGCCCTTGACCATACTCAGAGTCACTGGTCTTATTTCTTCATGCTTGTACGATTTTCGGATGCATTCTAAAATATATTTGTATTGTGATAGTACAGTTGACTCTTGAAGAAAACAGGTTTGAACTGCACAGGTCCACTTCTACACAGTTTTTTTTTTTTTGAGATATGCAACAATTTGGAAAAAATTGGCAGATGAACAGCATAGTCTGTAGTGAAAAAATTTTACAAAGGTATATCTTGAATGTATAAAATAAATGTGTATAATAGTCTATTAATATACTACCAGTGAAAATACACAAATCTATTAAGTTAAAAAAACTTAAAGCCGGAGCTGGGGATTTAGCTCAGCAGCATAAGCGCTTGCCTGGCAGGCACAAGGTTGAGTTCGATCCCCGGCACTAGAAAAAAGCAAAAAAAAAAACTAAAGCCTTACCCTTTATAGACCATTATATTTTGTCATCTGAAGTCTTAAAAATGTAAAAGAAGCAGTATTAAATTAAACTGCATAAATGTATCTGTAGTACACATAGTACTGTTATAATAATTTCACAGCCACCTCCTGTTGCTATTGTGAAGTTAAAAGTTGCATATGGTGGGGCTGGAGATTTAGCTCAGCGGCATAAGCACCTTCCTTGCAAGCACGTGGTCATGAGTTTGATCCCCAGTACCGATAAAAAAAAAAAAAAGTTGCACATGGAGTTTTAGATAGGCATGGTGGCCCACAGCTACAATCCCAGCTTCCTGGGAGGCTGAATTTAAGCCCAGCCTGGTTAAGTTAGCAATTTAGTGAGACCCTGTCTCAAAATTTTAAAAAAGTGGGCAGGGGAGATGAGTTCAGCATGAAAGCCCTGGGTGCAGTTCTCATTGTATGTGTTTGGGGATAGGGTATATATGGAGTTTTGACTGCAGTGGGGCTGAGGGCCCCTAACCCCACATTTGTCAAGGGTCCACTTCAATTGCACATTTAAAAACTTCTCAGGAGTCTAATATCTCCCCAAGTAACAAAATATTTCATAGACAATTTCTCAACATTCTTTCATTCTTGTTTTTCTCTCATATTGTCTTTTTTATCATTCCTGGTTATTTCACGTTGTTTGATATTATCATGAATAAGAATGACTTTTCTGTCGTATTGTGGTATATTAACTAATGGTCAACTTGTAAAACTCAGATGAACTGAATCAGTGCGGTACTGGGTGTGGAAGACTCTTCAGATATTACTGCCAACAGCATAAAGCAAAACTGGAGGGGATGATGTGCTACTGATTCTCCTGGAGAAGCTTGTCACTATGGCTCTCCTAATATGAACTCAGCTATTCTGATCCTTGTGGTCAGAGGAGCTGGAGTCCTCACTGTCACTGGGGATGGCTGTGGTTCTCTTTGGGGGAGCTCTGGTCCTTGCCTTGAGCGTTGCTTCCTGGCTCTAGTGCAGATCCCTCAGCCTGCTGGAACAGATCCTTCATCCCACTGGTGCAGACTTTCTAGCTTCCATCTTTGGGCCTGTGAAACAGACTTGCATGAGACATGGTTGTGAGTTCTAGGTCTCCATTAGACTTGTAAAGGACACTGTTACGGGCTCTACGTCTGGACTCAGCTGGAGTCAGGCCCTCAGCTAGATTCTTTGGGTCTCTAATATGTGGACAGCTCTCATGCTCTGCTGCATTTGACTCTTTGGGTGAATATAAAATAACCCTATAAATTATGTATCCTGTATTAAAGCTTTTCCCTTGTAAACTCTGACTACAATAGTATTTTACCTGTTTCCTCTTTGCCTATTTTAAAACTACTGTTCTATCACTATGGGGGGCGCACTAGATTCTCATCTTAATTAGTTATAGTTGACCATTTTAAAACAATTATCTTTTATAATGTGCTGGTGTAATTTTTTTAAAACTTTGAAGCTGTTTATAGACCAGAGATATTTTCTACATTTAAAACCAACTGTTTAATGTCTAGATTTCAAACCTATTAGGAAGGCTTTAAAAAACATTTAAATATGCTTAAGGA
>PVLA01017369.1:0-17598 GCA_004027455.1 Hydrochoerus hydrochaeris
AGCTCTTTAATCCTCTTGCTCTCACTTGCACAGGGGGCCCTTGTGGACACTGTCAGCTTTGATCCTATAAATGTACCAAGAAACTATCCTGCATCCTGAGACACAGATTTCCTGTAGCTTCTTTCCCTTTACAGAATCATGCTGAATGTAGCCACGCATTTTTCAATGATTGTAAAATATAAATTTTATGTAGTATGTTGTTTTAAGATAGTAATATTTTTAAGGTACAAAGAAAAGTGGGAATGACTAAACCTATGGCTTTTTCTTAATTAAACATGATTATGTGGATTAGATTCAGTGGAAATGGTTGAAAATTATAATCATAAGTAAAAGGAAAGTAAACATGAGAAAAATCTGAGGCATATACACAGCCGTTCAGTAGCTCACAGAACTTAAATAATTCAGCACTGTAAGATATTTAGCATCTAGTCCCACACAGTGTAAGTAAACTGCATCAACACTGGCAGAATTCTTTTCACATGACAAGAAGAGTTGTGTATATACGAAGGCCATGTGCTGCTCACTGTAAACAGAGGTCTTTGTGTTATTGAAGTATGGAGTTTACAGATTCATGGGCTCCTATATTTATCCTGAAGCATTCTCTAGTTTTATTTCAATATTGGCATTTATTTGCATTTTCATAACCATCCTTTTAAAGGGATTTAGTCCATAAATTACGTTTCATGTATTCAGTATGAACACATCGGTTTCAGAAGTGCATGTTAGGGGGCTGGGGAGGGGGAGGGGAAGGTTGAGGTCGGGGAGGCTGCGGAGGACCCGGGCTGGGGACCTGGCAGGGCCGGTCCCCGGGCTCGGTCTGGAGGAAGGAGGCCGCTGGGGGGCGGTCGGAGGAGACGGATCTCCCTGCAGGAGGGTGCGCTCGCCCTCTGGGGCTGCGCCTTGCGGGCCGGTCCTGCCCGGCCGCGGGAGCCCTGAACGAGGCCGCCCCCTGGACGCAGCCGGAACCTGTGTCCCCGGGGCCGGGTCAGCCGCCGGCCCCCGGCGTTAGCGGCCGCCTCCTGCCCGCTGCCCGCGCCGGCGCAGTCCGCCTCCCCCCCCCCGCCCCCCAAACCCCGCTGGAGCAGCCCCGGCCTCGGGTCGGGACGGGCCGCCGAGGACAGGACGGCGACTCCGGCCCGAGCCCCGCACGCTGCGCCGCGCGCAGTGGGAGCCGGTGCGCAGGAGGCTCCGAGGCGTTTCCGGAGAATTGCTTTTCTGGTCGGAGGAAGATCTTACAATCAATGGATAAAGTGGGGAAAATGTGGAATACCTTCAAATACAGATGTCAACATCTTTTCAGTCATGAGGGAGGAAACCATAGTGAAAATGTGGACGTGAACTCCAACAGCTGTTTGTCTATCAAAGAGAAAAACATCAGTCTGGGGGACTCATCTCCTCAGCAGCAAAGCAATTCCTTAAGAGAAAATGTTGCCTTACAGCTTGGATTAAGTGCTTCAAAGAATTCTTCAAGGAGAAACCAAAACTGTGCTACCGAAATCCCTCAAATTGTCGAAATAAGCATTGAGAAAGATAGTGATTCATGTGTCACCCCACGTGCTGTTGTTGCTGTTTGAGACAGGGTCTCACTGTGTCATACAGGCTGCCTCTGAACTCTCAAGTGTAGACAAGGCTGGCTTTCAAATCACAATTCTCCTGGATCATCCTCCCAAAAGTTGCAGTTACAAGCATGCATGCCTCACCCACCTTCTCTTTTCAGTGCCTCATTGCTTATATCATTAAATAATCGTATGGCTTCATGATATTATTGCATTACATTTGCAAGTATATCAATGCTTTTTTCTTTTGGTACGAGGGATCAGATTCACGACCTTGAGCTTGCCAGGCAGGCGCCTGTGCTGGTGCGCTAATACACCCGCCCCTGTCAATGCAATTTTAAGGAAAAAATTCTACATTTTCTAAAAATATATGATGTAAATTTTGTAATAACTGGACATATAAGGTAATTATATGCAAGTATTATTTTAATGTAAACATCAAATATGCAATTTGAAACCTTGTGCCTATAAGCTATTGGTAAATAAAGACATATTAAAATTAAATTCTAAATTTTAATGCTGATTAAAAAGAGATTATGTACTTTTAATTCCTTATAAATTACCCATATTTCTATAATATATGATTATCTAAATTGATTATTTCAATGGATTACTTATTCTATATTCATGTTGATAATTGTACTGTAATTTTATCACAGTGAAAAATTACAATATACAGAGATTATTAACCTTCAAAATCATTGTTTCTAAGATAAGAAATTAACTCATATTCTTGTATGATTCAGAGAATTTAAAAGTCTACTAGTAAATTGTGATTTTTTCTTTTCAGTTACCAAGTTTTTCTAGTCTATTGGCTTTTCATTTACATACATGTGTAACAACTGTTCTATTTCATATTTAAAATGTTGATTTTTTTACACTGAAGATAACTAATATAAATACTAATATAAACTGGCTATTTTCACACAAATTGTTCAAACTAAGGCCAACCATGGAGGTTTCTCTCTACTAAGCTAGTCGCTATGCCAAATATTCCTAAATTTCTGTTTGTCTTTTTGGGTTTTTCTTGATACTGTATGCTAACCAACTTTATTGTTTATTGTTTATTGGTACAATTCAGATATACATAACGATCACATTTATAGCGAGAATTTGCATCTGTACTTTATATACCTTGATTCTTTTTTTTCTATTCCCTTTTTCTTCCTCCAACTCCTCTTTCCTCTTTATTTACAAAGCTTTGTTTCCCTTTCAACCTTCTTTTCTCATTTTTAACTTTTCCCCTCCTTGCTTTCCTCCTCCCCTGTCCTAACCTCCCTTACCTTTTGAACAATTTCTATTTGACAATATCTATTGTACATTTTGGTTCTTATTTACACTTTCAGTTTTGTAATAACTTGCGTTAACTTCTATGACTTAATAAAACTCTCAAATACTTCTTTGTTCTCTAAATAAACCAAAGACCACCTCATTTTATGTATGTTAGCCTGGACTGTAATTCTACTTATAATCCCAAGTAAAATTTCTGTTGATAGAGACTTGTCTTTGTATTCTTGTATAACTTTGCCAGGTAATTGTGAATTCTTTCCAAATGTAATACATTTGACACTAGAAAAGTAATTTATAATATTTTGTGATTTGGATTTATTTTTAGGGATCAATTTATATGACATCACATTAATTGAATCTATGCTATCCTGAGGCATCTAATGTTGGAAGCAGAAATAAAAACAAATACAAAATTCAAGTAGTGAAGGATAAATGTCATACTATTTCATAGGAATGGTAAATGCAGTAGTTATCTTTCAGAAGAAAATGGATTCTTATGTACAAAAGTTTTTCTTTAATTAAAACTTGAACAGTTTTCTAACAAATTAATGATGTGCCACCTCTGGAATATCTACTGCTTCTCGTTTACTCCATGACCACAATAAGAATTGAAGCATAATAAATCCCATAAAAAAAGACACAGATAACTCCATAACAAGATAGTAAGTATGCAAAAAAAGTCATAAAATATGTATTGAAAGAAAGTGTACCAATCTATATTCAGCATATACACTAAAAATGTAAAATGATCTATTGATAAAAAGTGTGGCTATTTCTATTGGCAGATTTCTGTAAAGCATTTGTACTAGACATAGATTTTAATGTCATCAAAAAGAATACAAGTCTTGATTGTGTCACTTTTATTGATGTAGTGCACTTAAATGAAAAGAAAAAATGTAAAATGTTGGTTCAGTTAAGGGTCTAGATTGAAACTGTGTTAGATAATCAAATTGATAACTCAGTGACTTCTTCATTCACTGATGTTGAAATGTAGGACCTCCTGTCTTGCTGTAGGGAACAAATTCTGAACACTGCACACTCAAGAGAAGAGCAATAAAGTATTCAGTTCCTGAGCACAGTAAGCTGTTCAAGAGAATATTTAGAATATTATAGAAATTTATAAATTATAGAATATTATACAATTATAGAATATTTTAAGTACACCATATTCCAATATTTTTCAAATCGACTATACTCTACAAGATCTCAGTGCCAGAAATGATTTCTTTAAAAGTCCAAGGAATGCTTTTAGATTAAATAAAAGTCAAATCATGTAACAAATACAGTTTGTTAATGGGTTTGATGAAGGATTAAAATAAAATATTTAAATGACAGTATTGGTTCAGCCAATAAAATTTTAGTAGGTGGATACATTAAAACATAGTAAATGCACGGGATTTGAAAATCTCACATTTGTTGCTTAAAACTATTTCTGTAAAAAACTATAAATTGAACTTCCTGTACCTATAAAAGTCATATCTGTGACTTACTCTCAAACAGACCAGCCAGATACATAGAGGAGGAGCTGCTTTCTGGTCGCTTTGTTAAAATGTCCGGTAATGGACCAAAGAACTAATTTCACTTTTCTGTATCCCGCTGAGTGTTCCTGTTTCCATTTTCCAGGATCATGATTGGCAGAAGCCTTATACCAACATCATACTATTTACTGAGCACTGTCTTTGGAAATACTTTAGATTATGGAAACCTAAAACGTTATTTTGCTAATAATGACTCAGGAGATGAGGTATTAAATGAAGATTTTGCACGGGTTTTTTCAGAGTGGATTGAGAAAAGCTGTGAAAAAGTGGTGTCTACTTCTTTGTTCTAAGATAAAAGAACAAACTCAGTCACTACTATATGAATTATGTTGCCGGCCTAAACCATGTCATGAGACATGATATTAAAAGAAGAACTGATATGCAAGCTTCTGCAATTTTGCTTCAGCCCTACAAAGCTAAAAATCATAGATTTTCAATAAAGAAACAATTACAGATTCTACCGGGTTCTGATACTCAGTAGCAGCCAGTTATAATTACATTTGCTGGTTTATTATCATCCTAGATACTCACATCTGCCATGAAATTATTGACCTAGCAGATGCTTCTTTTGATTCAGTAAAGGCAATAAAGATTAGTTGTATTGCTTTTACCAGTCGGAATATTTGAAATGATTTACCTGACTCTAGGGTGTATATTACTGTGATACTTTTGTTTAGAAACAACCAATAGAGAAAAGTGAAACAGATGAATACAGGAAAGTAATAGTTGTCTGAGAGACACTTAAACAATACAAATTCCCCATTGCTTTCTCACTGCACATACATATACCGAGTCTGTGTCGCAGATCCTCAAGCTCTTTGGCAGGAATATTGGCCTTAGAAGAATTTTAACTAGTCCTCACAGGAATAAGCTTAGAAATCCCCATGATCAATAATAGAGCAGCACTTGTTTACCAGTAAACCAATAGTAAAGCATTAGTGTGGACATAATATTCTCATTCATTCAGTCAGTCAGTCTAAGCCTCTCCCATGTACATGATGAGCCTCAGGGTTCAGCTGTACCCTTCTTTCTCATCTCTACATTATTAAAAAAGACAAATCTCCCTCTTAATATGGCACTGTATTCTATTTTCTAATATTTTCTCTGCAATGAATATCTTGACACAAGGCATTAGATTATTCCAAAATATTTAAACAATAGTCTGAAGTTTACAAATAGAGTCCAATGTGTTTTGTGACTTCCAGGCTCTTATGTGTTATTGCTTATGCCTAATCCAGTAAGCACTCAATAGATATTTATCACCTTGTGTTTCCACCACAGCATTAATCATCTCAATCTAAACTATTCATTTTCTTATTTCAGTCAATATCAATTTAGCAGCTCAAGTTATAAGAAATATCTCTAATCAATTATTTTTGTTCTAAGGCCTCACCTAACTTAGATATATGTCCCACTTTAAATCCATTTTGGTAGCTGAATTCTCCACATGCCAAGTATTTTAATGAGAAAAAGGTTAACAGGATTTTTATTAGTGTGGGATATTTTCTGTCTTCATTGATAAAAAAGACAAAAAGAGAAGTTTCTACATTGCCTTTAGTCTGCCACAAGTGCATATATTACAATTACAAAGGTACTCATTGTTCTTTTCACAAAAACATCTTTTCAAATGTTTGGCCAATTTTAGATTCCTGTTCTAAATAGCATAAAAGATGTTAGCAGGTGAAAAGGAACAAATGGTTAACTTAAATGAGAAAAGTTGATAATTTTGTTCAAAGTTGGTTTTTCACTCAGTTTCTATTATATATTCCACTTAATGACACATCTTGACATTAAGAATAAAGTTTAAGACTTCACTTCTGCCTGCCACTAATATATAAGATGCAAAACAAAATGTTAATTCAGAGATAATGTAAACAAAAATGAAAATCACATTAATATAATAATATATTTTTGTATATTTAGTGTGGAATATATTCGATCCACTTTCTTCCACTTAAGCATGAATGACTATTATGACTTTTGTCTATGCCATCACTGATAGGAATACTGTAAGGTCAGAGACCATATGTGTACTTTTTAATATTTGATTCAAATTGTTTTTAATAATTATTAATGGAATTAATAATTAAATATTTATAATTGTCTTGAGATTTCACACATTTGAGTCATCAATTTAAATGAGATTCCTTCTGTAGATCTATTTTAGAAAAAGTACACAAAAATAATGACATTACTCCTGAAAATAAATTATAAGATGTATGTATGAGTGGAACAGGAATGGATAAGCAAGTAGATCTTAAGTAATTTCACCATGACATATAAATGCTAACTACCTGAGATGATGGATACTGCAGTTAGCTAGATGTTGATAATCACAGTGCTTATGTGAGTCAAAACACCTCTTTGGGGGTTGAGCCTACTGGCAAGCACACAGTCCTGAGTTCAATTCCCAGTACCAAAAATCCCCTAAAAGAACAAAATAAACAAAAACAAAACAAGAAAACAGACAAAAGAAAACCATCTTGTACATGTTAAGCATATATAGTTTTTTTCAATTTTATCTCAAAAAATATGGAGAAAATAAAAAATAAATAAAATTTATATCATAATATACTCTTACATTTTAAATATTTGAATTTTCTGAAATATAAATATAACATTATTTTTCCTTCAATAGAGAATTTTAATAATTTTACTTTCAGAGATAGTGTGGAGCATAGTTTTCAACAATTTTCCTGGGTAAGCTACTATAACTTCATCCACTTTAAGCACCATAGCAGTCACAGAAACAGAAAAGCTCCCCAGAAGAGTATATCTTGCTGTCAGCAATGTTTAGCTCATGTCCTAATCCTCTCTAAATCAGTTATTCAAATTAACATTTCAAACAAAGATCCCAAAGGATATGTTCAAAGTACAATCCACTTTCTTCAAAGGGGAACCCTCTTTTATCCCCCAAGAACAAACCCTTTATTTTCCTGAAGAACTTTCAAAACTCTGCACTATTGTTTAAGAAACAGAAACCTGGATCTGTCTCTTTATATACATCAGATATGCAGTGAGCTGTGTGTTTTACAATAATTGTATCTAAGTTATAAGGTCTAGTTTTATGTTATCAAGAATGTGTTTTAAAATTTAATCTTGCTTAAAGTCAGGAAACAAATGGTGTTCCTTATTAGACAAATCTATTTGGAAAATTTTAGTTTCCAAATTTTAATATTATTTTTCAAAACTAATACTATAAAGACTATCAAAATAAAAATTATTCACTAGGGTTTGGGAAAGTTATAAAATCAAGACTGGTAATTTATCACATTTAGTATTTTTTATTTTCTACTTGTATATTACTAATTTGATGAATGAACAAAATTATTTAATGAATGATCAAATTTCTATACTTGGGAATTTTTAGAGATAGAATCTACCCTTGTAGGGGGAAGGAAAGCTGCTGGAGATTTAAATGACTCACAATTTCTGTAAGTTTTTATTTCAGATTAGATCCTTCACAAAAATCCACAAGGAACTCAGCAAAATCACTTGAGTCCCTCTGATTTTCTGTGCCCTACAGGAAGCTTTGTTCATTATAATCTTATTATAATGTGGTATTAACCATCTGGGAAGCACTCCTATCCACCCTTTTGGAGATCTGTAGTATGAAGCTTAACGTTAAACTCAGCATGCACAAGGAATGTTTTTCCAACACAATTATGTACATTTTCCCCAATAAAATCCCCTTGCTGTTTTTCTTCAGGGAGGCATTTCTTTGGAAATTAATTCCCCTGCCCTTCTTACTTGTGAAGTAATAAATCTTTCCTCACCCTTTTATCGCTTGGTTATATCTACTGGCTTTATAAGGGGTGAAACAATTGTGCCTGATTACATCATGTAAGTGGGAACTTTATGTAAGTTTCTTTACAATGTAAATACAATAAATTGGACATGTTAGTGTACATAAAGGGGTTATGAAAAGAACTTTTTTCTACTGTGAGATATTAGAAATATTTTAACATTTCAAAAATTTTTGGACAAAATCAGTTTATTACTATATATGCAAAAACTGAGCTTGAGACAAAATATTCTAGAATTTAAATATTTTAAAAATCATTTAAACATCTTAATCTGTCCACAGTAATTACTTTTGGAGAAAGAAGAGTGCATTGCATGCTTTACTATGTCAAAAATAAAACTCAACACAGACATCTATAGAAGGAAAGCTAAGAGCTCCAATGTTTTTCATATTTTTGAATTTGTTATTTATCCTATGGACTCGGCATCTTTGCACACAGCATTAGAAGTAAAAGTATGTGTTTTTCAAAGGCCACACTTGGGATGTATAAATGGTGAAAGCCAGTAGCTGAAAACACTCAGAATATTTTCCCTTTTTAAAATTTTCAGTGTTTTCAGAGACACTGTAATATTGTACTATATTATTTTTCAGCTTAGTACAGTTGTTTCTTTTTTTTAATTATAAGATATCTTATTAATACTTTTCAAACAAAAGGAGACTATATTACCTATATCATTCTACAATTTTTCTTGATAGCCTGAAACTGTAAGAAATGAGACAGAGACAGAGAAATGAGACAGAGACAGAGAAAGATGGGTTATATTGTATGTGTGTGTATGTATGTATGTGTGTGTGTGTGTGTGAGACTGAAGGCAAGCAGAGACTGAAGAAGCTACATAGAATAAAGTGGCCATATAAACCACCGGGCATGGAGCTGAGTATTTAGCTCAGTGGCTCAAGCACTTGCCTGCTAAGTGCAAGGTCATGAGTTTGAACCCCGGTACCAACAAAACAACACAACATAACACCGGGCTTGGTGAAAACGTAAGTCTTGAGAGTCAGTTATAGATAACCACATAATAGCCATAAATGAAATAATCATCCAATGCTGGAAAATAGGTGTTACTATAGCCAATCTGAAAATAAAAAGAATCTATTAATACAGTTTATAACTAACACAAAGGCTGCCCTTGCTAAACATTTAAATATCCATGATACAAACTAAGACAGACATTAGTTGCAACTAATCTATTTATTATCTATACCACAATATTAAAGATAGACTTTTAGACTTACATTTATCTGGTAGTATAAATTTTGTACAGCTAAAAATCTCAAATTTTAACATTCATTAGAATATTCTGGAAGATTTGTTCAAATGTAGACAGTTGCAACTACTCTGAGTCTCTGATTCGTTCAGATCCTTCCAGATTGGTGGAGCTGAGGATATGCTTTTGCCAGACAATTTTCAGGTTCTGTATAGATCAATCTATAGATTGTAAGTTTATCACCAACCGAACATCAAGTTTCATTTAATTTTCACACAGAGAAAATATCATGTTTATCAGATGATAAGAAGCCCAAGTTCTGTTGGCTTCTGCTATTGAAACACATAAACCAGTAATATTCTGGTTTTACATACTAATTTTTGAGAGATTTATAACTTTGAACGATCTGCAATATTTTTCAAATTAGGAATCTAAATACTTTGAATTTTTAGGCCTCACGATTATTTACTAAAGTGATATGAAGATATTCTGTTGGGTTTTCCAAGTGGCAGGCCAGACACTAAAATTCTATAAATATTATAATTTCATATACTCTTGATAACATTTCTCTTCAAATCACTGGAAAAAGTAAAAAAGAAATCATTCCTATAAACCAGAGTTACACTTGTTACTAATCTCATTTTGCATTTTTAAATCCACAGCTATTTCAAAAGAATAAAAGCTCTCACAATGAATTTGTCTTTATATTTTACTTCACAAATACATATAAACTTAAGAAAATAAATAGCAGACATCAATTATACTGGCTATTTATGGACACACAGATAAAAAAAATCCTGTATTTTGATCTAAGACACTATGTTTTCTACAGCATTCTTCCTCTTGTCTTTAAAAATAAGGAACATCTCTTAAGGAAAAATGACTAAAATTAGAGTAATTTAAACATTTTGGTCTGTATATCAAAATATTTTCTGATATAAAAAACATTTATTAGCAAACTGGACATAAATATTTTCTTCAACATAATTCCAGTGCATTTATTTCTTACATAGTGCGTACATGATGTTTCTTCTGTTGAAAATATTTCAGTTAGATTATTAAACAATTGTTAGCCTTTATCTCTGTTCCTCTCCCCAAGTCAAAAGAAGTACTGATGTTTATAACATCTCTCAATATTTTTGGACTGTCTGGTTTGTTTATTTAATGCTTGGCTAGCTAAGTATTGATTTTCAATATATTTTGTTGTAAAAAATAATGTAGATTTGACTTTAGTAAGGTCTACCTAGAAATGCCAAGAATTAAATTTGTCTCCAGAGCATTAATAAACAAACTAATAAATAAAAACAAAAAATTCTAATTATTCTCACAGAAAAGCTTGGCTCTAATCTACTTAATGATACCCAATTGGTCTTGTTGAAAGTATAAAAATATTTGGGTTTATTATCATCTAAGCTAGAATTTGTGGAAGAAGTTTAATGAGTTTGTACCAACTCAAAATGAAAGTAAAGATCATTAATTTTGTGGACTAACAATACAGAAAAGACTGAGGATTTTACTCAGAGGTTCAAGTGCTTGCTTGGTAAGCGCTAAGTTGTGAATTCGATTCCTGGTACCAAAAACAAAGCAAAAAAAAAAAAATCCAGAAAACAGAATAATGCCATTTCTTAAAGTAAACAGTAAATATCTTTCTCAAAATTGTTCTTACCTGCAATGGGTATATAAATTTGGTCCATCCTGCTTATTTATGCAGATGCTTTATTTCAAAATCTTCTGGAAATGATAAAATACACACTGGAAAATGTATGCACAGAAGACAAGTGCAGGGAAGAAGGTGAATAAACTTAAATGAACTAACACAGGTCTTTTCCTTAGAGTTTTCCTATTTGGTTTGTACCAAAATTATTACATAGAGGTCACTGAGTAAATGAACCAAAAATGATGTTAAACATCCTTAGTAAGATACATAAACATACCAGAATAAGTATAATTCAATTTTACCTTAAAACTTTACACATGACAATATATTTTTCTACCTATATATTTAAAATATAACCATAATAAAGTGTAAGAAAATGTAAAGAATTTCCCTGATTAAAACTGATAATATTCCTAAATGGTGAATTAAAAAATTTAAACACATTAAATTTATATGTATGTTATCTTAGGAAAAATTGCCCTCGAGGAGCCTGAGGATTTGTGCAGATAATTTTGTTGTTATTCTTGTTTTTGTTGAATTGAACTAGCGTGGGTAAAACAAATATCTGCCGCTCTGGCAAATCAGTATCCATATATACTGATTCAACGCTAGCTTGTATTTTGCAGAAAAGTCTATCCTTCATGATATTACCAGGCAGTAGAGGGGTATTTTTACTCTAGTTACCTTTTGAAGTGAATTACTGATAGCTATATTTTAGAATGTTTGATGTTCATGTAAACATAATAAAATTTCCCCATCTCATTTTCATCTAGTAAAATATAACTTTAATCCTCCCAAAGGATATTGTGACAATTAAATGTACAAATCTCCCCTTAGAAAGAATATAATAATTATACCATGTGTTAGCAATGGCACACATTTATGCACATACTGAGTTTCTTCATTTCACTAGAGCAGCTTTGTATTTTAGATTCAAATTTTCAAATAATTTCTATCTAATGTTTGCCATTCCTGCTGCCTTAGTCAGTTTCTCCCAAATTCACATTAGCTTAAGCTGGCAAGTGGTCACATTATGGTCCGAGAACCCAAATGTTCCCCTACTATATAAACCAATTTTATCTGGAAGCTGATTCCAAAGTCTTCAGATTTCTCTTACCTCAGTCTTTCAGGATAATTACAATTACAATTAAAAACAAACAACAACAACTAGAAAATCAAGATGACACTGATTGTAGAATTTCAGAATTCTAGCTTCTGTTCATGTTCACCAGAAATGTTGAATAGTTTCTGTAACTCAAAGTCAGTGATTTTGAGTTTGGGGGATAAGTCTGTCTGTCTGTCTGTCTGTGGAAAGAATATACACATTGATGACTGGTCATCACACTACTGAATAGATTTTAGGAAAAAAAACAATGCTTTTATATGAAGTATTAGACTTTAATTTAATGTTAATTGGATGGAATATAATGTGACTCAGTTTAAATGGACTCAGTATGAACTGCATTATGTATAAACCATTGGAATCTCAAACATCCCTAGGTCTTTGTTTCAATTCACTGCATCTAGATTTGAACTGGTGTTTGCATTGTTTTGTTTGTATCTGACATTAAACTTTTTAATGACCTCACAGCCCTAGATTTGTCTAAAAGAGTAAATTTAAGATGTTTGACACAGATAAAATTATATGGCAGTAATCACCTATCTCAGTCATTTAACAGTGCATCTCTCTAAAACCACTTTAAAATGTATTATGCAAATAAAGTTTTAGGTCCAGTATTTTCCATTTAAGCACAATCAACTTCCGACAGTAAATTTTAAACTAATTACAATGTATCCATCCATGCAAGATAATTGCAACATAAATGTTTAGTAGCCAATCTGGTACCTTCATTTATAATTAATATTATAAATTGACATTAAATACTTCTACATTGCAGACTTTGATGTAGAAATATTTGTTAAAGATTTAATTATTTAGGAGTTTACCTTTTATTTCTTACTATAATAAGGCATTTAAAATGAAAAATGGACAGGTAACCAAAGCAGAAAGTTAAATTCATATAACAATCATATTTATTGCCTCTTAATGGGCAAGCCAGCATCAGAAATCATTATTGAAGTACCCAGTATCTGGTCTAAACTGTCATAAGTGTAGCATCATCTCTGTGTCTATAGGACACAGCTAAATAATTTCTAGGCAAATTATTATGAATAAATTCCATGCATTACATTTATTTATAAATAAGCAGTTTCATAAGGGACTTAGTACCTCCCACTAAGCAATCCAAAGTAACCTGGCAACCTACAATATTTGCTTATATTAGCTGTACCACCAACAAAATTCCTTGGGTGATTAGCTAAACCTAGTATTTTCGTGTTTCTTAACAATAAACATTACCCACTTTCTGAATAAAACTCTTATGAGTATTGAATCATAGCTTCACAGGAATCAAGGAAATAAATAAACTTTATTATTACTAAAAATAAAATGAGAGGAACTATTTATAACAAATAATCTTGTATTTATTTTGAGTCACTCAAAATAATAGAAGTGTAGAACATCAAATGATATTTAACACCATTTTATTCGATGTCATTGTTTTGCGGATAAACTGAAATAGTTTGGAGATAGGTTCAAAGTATTAATTTATATCTCTTACTCACAGAGTCAATCTGCTATTTAATACTACTTCTCATAATATAAATAATTTCTTATCAGCAATATTTAAATCTTCTACTTATGTTATAAGATTACTAATGCTTTTAAATACATTCAACCTGGTGCTAAAATAAAGCTTTCTCATTTATTTTGCCCTTAGATGACTTTAAAGTAAATAAAAGCACACTTATTAGTATTATTATAATATGAAAAATTTTACATTAAGAGAAAATTTCAAGACAGTTTTGTAAGGAAAAGGGATACATAATACCAGTAATGTGATTATTGGTTAGATTTTTATCTGTGGTAAAATATTTAATCTATTTCATTTCTTCATCATACTATAAAGATATTGATGTACATATAAAATTAATACTATCTTTAAATAATACTTGCTATTGAAAATTTTAAGAGTAATGAACATTATATTTTGAATTTTAAGTATCAAGTTGATTAGTTTTATAAGATAGTATAAACTGTTGGCATATTTAATTTACTTACTGAGTTCAAATAAGAAATAATTTTCTTGAAGCCAATTAAATGATGCTTATTAAATCAGCAGCTTGTAAAAAAATCAGTCTAAAGTAGCTCTGATTTTGTTTCTTTATTTTAATTCATATTTAAATACTCTGATCCCTTTGGCTCATGTTGTAATTTTATATCAATTTCTTATTTCAGATTTAGATAAATCTGAAAACTGAAAATAAAAATAATGAATTTCTTTTTCTTTATCATCTTAAATTAGAAAGTAAATGAAATTTCACCTTGCAAAGGGGGATATTTTAATCCTTTTGAGGATGATAAAGTGGACTTTAGTTGGTGCCGGGTATCTTATTTAGGCAAAGCAGTTTTGAAAAAGAAATGTAATAATATCCAATTTTTAAAAAAATGTTTACATTTTTCTAGGAATGAACAGTATTATTCAGTTATATATCATACTTTTATTGCCTAATTGAGTAAAACTATTTTCTTTGACATAAAAATAATAACCAACCCTTTCTTGGTTATGCTTACAGAGATAGACAAGGAAATTAATCAGCATAATCATTATGTGTCCAACAACTTACAAACTGTGCAACAGAACCACAATTACTTAAATTGATTTCAGAAAACTGAAGTTTAAATAAATCTTGGTTATGGTAAAACTCTTCACTGTAATAGTCAGAAGGTTCATCGCTGTATTGTTGCATTATCTTTACAAAGGACAAACATAAAAGTCAATAATGTAAGTTATTTGAAGCACTATTCCATGGACTAATTCTACTTATTTGGTAAGGATAAGTTTTCAAACTTAACAGCATTGCTTGTATACAAGTAAGCATAAAAGTAACATAATGCTAATCTAATGAAATTATATTATAGTTAGGAAGCATATACATGTGAGAAATGCATCAAAATGTAGGTTTTTTTATTTAGGGTTTGGAGTGAGACAAGGTTTTGCTGCATCTCAAGATGCTTTTGAACTTAGTGTGTAGCCTAGACTGTGTTCAAATTCATGGCAATTCTCCTGCGGCAGTTTCCCAGGTCCTGGGATTACAGGTATGCACCCCCACAGTGGGCCATACTTTTTTAAAGAAATAATTACACCTCAAAGATATTATACTGTATTAGTGCACAATGATTTAGAAAACATACTTTTGCTTTAAAATCTATAATTAAATTTTACTTTATATATTTATATCTGTAATATATACATACATTTATTAGAAATGAAGTAGAATGTAATTATTAAATATGTATGCTTGAATCCCTAATATTATATTTTAATATACTCCTAAGAACTTTTTATTTTATAGAAAAAATCAAAACAGAATTTCATAATGCAATAAAAGGATAATAACAACATTTAATACATTTCATATTGTCATCCATAAAGGAGTTACTCAGAGTACAACTAATGAGCATAAATGTTCCTTTTCAAAGAATGAAGAGACATGAGTTACAAGAGCAACTTGCATTTTTCTCACTTTTTCCTTCATTCCTTTCCCTTTTTCCAAAGGTCTTATTGTAAGCAAATTTAAAGCACAATTCACTTAAAAATTAGAGTAACTATATAAGTGAACACTACTTTAATGTCATCTGAATCTAATGATAAAAAATTAACTTATATTGAAACACTGAAATGCATTTATAAACTCCATGTAGTATATAGAAAATAGATTAAACATATTTAATTCTACTTATTTAATTTAAAGAAATGACTTAAATTTTGTAACCCTGAGGTTATCATGTTTCTGTGTGTTTCTGCAATCTTCTCCTGAAATGGACTTTAGAATGGTGGAGACAGTCTTCAGTCTTCAGATCTGAGCCATGCAGGCTCCCATGTACTAGTTAAAATCAGGAGAAGGTGCCAGTTTTTTCTGAGGAAAAAACAGAAGGTGATGGTACTGTCTTTAAATGATTTATTTACTCCTTTTCATTAACATTTCAATGACTGTAGATCTTTATATGTAAAGTCCAGGTTTGATCCCTAATATGCCTCTGGATTGTGATAAATCTAGGGGCTAGAATGTGAGGTAAAAGAAAAAAGTTGATTAAAGCATGTTGAAGTTCTTTGCTTCCTTCTTTGTTATGCTTAATAAAAATGTAACCCAATGAATGATTATTACAGAAGTCAGAAAAACACAGGTCACACCTTCTTCAATTGAGGTAGAATCAGAGTATTTAAAGCTATCTGAAAAATGAGAAAGCAGACAGTAGGTATATGATTTATCTTTCTCTACTAAAAGAATAATTGCAAACCTAAAGCTTCGAACAAATACATTCTATTTAGAAACTTATAGAAACTTAAAGAATGAAAATTTTGAGCTCAAAAATATCAATAATGAAAATGGAACTGAAAAAGAAGTTAGAGGAAGGTTATAAACTAAGGGGTAAGTCTTAAAATCAGAATAATGCTTGAGAAAGTCCAGCATTTGCTTTTGTCAGCAACTGAAAAGAAATGATACTTAAGAAATCCACTTGAAAATGTACATGTGTGAATGTTTTGTTAAAGATTGTAATAATAAAATATGGCACATTTCTTAAATTCTTTTCTTAAAATCTTATTGTCAGCCTTTTATCTTCTCAAGACATGCTTTGAATTAAGTTTATTATTTCAATTAAACAATCTTCATTCTACTACTGAGTCATTGTATTTTGTAACTGAAAAACAAATCTATTCAACAAGGTTTATGAAACTTCAGGACACGGACACCTCTCAACAGTACGTACATGAAGTGTTTCCCTGAATACTTAAAGAAAGTTCAGAGATTGAAAAACTATTAGACATTAATAGTTACCCTAGAATCACTGTCATCCCTGCCTAACTGTGGGGCCCTCCCTGGCTATTAAACTGCCTTTTTCCACTCCAATATAACTCCAGACAGTCAGGCACGGTGGTGACCCTAGCCCACTCTCTTGCTACTTCAGATCATAGCACTGCATTTTTGAAAAAAAAAAAGGATTCCCTAGAGTGGTTAAGATCAGGGGAAGGGAGGGATCTAGGCCCATTATTTGCATATCCAGCCCTTGCAGCAGGCCTTCCAGAAGATTCCTTGGATTCCTCACTGGCACAGACTTGCAACTGCCATGTAAGCAGCCCTCCATGGTCACTTCTCCAGCTTCATTGTAGGAGGCCTCCTTCTGCAAACAGCGTCCTTTGTGCTTTAGGAAAAGCCCTGTTAAAACAGGCTTATTTTGGAATAAAAGCAGGACGTGTGCCATGGCCAGACACCAAACTGATTTTGTATTGAACTTCCCACCCTGCAGTTCCCAGAAAAATAAAATAAATAAATCTGCAAACCATCCAAACAAACTGACATGCCAATTTTACTCTAACTTGATCCATTGTTTGAACTGCTAACGCTAGTAATTAATTTGGCTGCTCAAAATAACTAAATTTTAGGCAAGGGATTTAGCTTGTCAGTGTAAGCACCTGTCTGG
>PVLA01017370.1:0-17591 GCA_004027455.1 Hydrochoerus hydrochaeris
ACTACTCACAGAAGGCAAAACCCCACAACCAGTCCTCACAAAGGGGTTATCTAGAGGGCCTCCAGCAACCCCCCTGGAGTCTCCACCCTCGACTCTATATTGAGCATTACATAAAAACATACACATGTGAACTACACAAATTACAATTATCAGTACAAAACATTCCAAGATCCCCGCGCCCAATTCCCACATGCGGTGTGCTTTTCCTGGGGAAGCGATTGTCACAAGGCATGGATGGACTAGGACGCGGCATGGACAGAAAAGGGCGCTGCACAGAAGTTCTTAACTTTAGCCAGGAATGGTGGTACACACCTGAAATCCCAGCACTGGAGAGGGTGAGGCAGGAGGATCACTGCAAGTTTGAGGCCAACATGGATTACATAGTGAGTTCAAAGCCATCCTGAACTGCATAGTAAAACTCTGTCTTAACAAGAGAGAAAAAAGAAGTTTTTAATTTTAATATAGCCAAACTTATAGATCTTTATATTCTTTTTTATGTATGGAAATCATTTAATGAACTCTGAAACAGCAACAACAACCTTGCTGGTCAATATATTTTTAAAATTTATTTAACAAAGGATTTTTTAAAAATTTTAGTTAAAGACGAAAGAAAGCAAAGCAGAAAAAAGGGTAGAAACAATACAGAATTTCAAAAAAAAATAAACAGAAATCACTAGTTGATAAATTACATATTGTCTTCTTAGATATAGTTGTTCAAGTTACAAAAGTAAAGCATACTGAACTTATAAAAACAGAATATTGAATAGAGCAATACCATTAATCAGAACAGAGCAAAAGAGTGATAAAAATATTTGCCCTGAAACACAATAAAGTTGGCCAATTGATTTTGGTAGCACGATAGAAAGCCTCTCAGAGAAAAAAAAACTCAGATGTTAGCATTTAACACCATGGAGAAGACCAGACGAAAGGAGAGGAGTTCTAACAACCCAGGAAGAAATTGAGGAAAAAGAAAAAGAAAAAAAAAAGAAGAAGTGTGGATAGAGGACTGGAGCTGGGCACACTACCATTGCTGTACTGGGTGTGTCTTAGAGTCAGGTGACTCATGATTGAGCTGAGGTCACAGCCCTGCCGAGAGCAGGAGTTGCTGAGCTTGGGACCCTTGGTGGGAGGAGGCATGGCAACAGGGAGTGGAACCAGCAAACTGAGCTGCACAGACTTTGGTGAGTGCTGAGACCTGGGTTCCCCAGAGCAGGGTGACCAGCTAGATGACATATTGAATTTGGGCAGGACAGGCTTGGGTTGACAACTGAGGCAGTGTCAGTTGGTGGCTCCTGGCACAAAGCAGATTGGTGGGATCGGCTTGGGCTAGGCCATGCCCCTGGTTGGGACCCAATAGCCAGGGATGAGGCTGTCCCAAACCTGTGACATACGCAGGGCACATACTAACATGCTGTAAACACACACTGGTTGACTGTCTTAGAGGGGAGGGGCTGGCCCACATTGCCCCTGCACGCACCTCACAGATCAACAACAGGCTGGAGAGAGCAGTAGTCCCCTAACTAGTATACTTCAGAAAAACTGTCAGCAATACGACAGGGTCCTGAGACTTCCGCCATTCGCCTGTCTGAAAGAAACCAGAAACATGACAGGACAAAGAAACGGCAAAAATCCTCCAACTGCTGACCCAGAGAATATAAGTCCAGGAGAGGTGAATGTAGAGGAGATCAAGGGCAGCAAATATGTAATATCACACACGGTCTCATCAGAAATAAAGAAATACTTCCATGACCTCATTGACGAATTTAAATCTGAAATTCTAACTTAGGTGAAGCAAGATATAAGAAGATTAATAAAAGAAATGCTGGGCACTCCTCAAGAAGACACAAATGGAAGGATGGAGGAACCCAGAAAAAGGAGAGAAGCCTTTGATGAAGAATATAAACAAAATCTAGAATACATGAAACAGATCCAAAGAGAATATCAGGAAGTTAAAAACTCCATTGAAAGCTGGCAAAACTTCTTGACAGAAAATGAAGACAGACTTTCAAAACTTGAAGATGGATTTGCAATGTATGATCACAAAAAGAAGGATCTCTTAAAAATAACAAGGAACCAGGAAGTAATTACAAAGGCTAGAAGATGATAAGAGGATTTATAACTTAAGAATAAAAAATGTGACTGAAAAAGCAGGGACAAATACAAATGAAATAAAAAGGCTATTCACAGAAATAATTAAGGAAAACTTTCCAAGCATAGGAAATAGAAGTGATGTTCAGACATGTGAGGCATACAGAACTCCAGCCAGCTACAACCAAAACAGATCTACACCCAGACATATAATAATCAGAATCCTAGAAATCTATCACAAGAACAGAATATAAAAGTGGTCAGAGAAAAGAAACAGAATACCTATAAACGAAAACTCATCAAAATCACATTGGGCTTCTTGATGCAATATTCCAAACCCTAAGAGAAAATAACCTCCAACCTAGATTGATGTACCCTGAAAAACTGTCTCTCAAAATTAATGGAGAGACAAGATATCTCCACGACAAAGAGGAACTGGGAGAGTTGGTGATCACCAATCCAACCCTGTAAAGAATACTGAAGGACGTTCTAGAGAGAGAGAAGAAAATCACCAACATTCCAGGAACAAAGGCAGAAAGGCCTCAATAAGAGGGGCAGACAGTGAAATGAAGAAGAAAAGTAAACAACAAGGACAGAAAAATAGCATAGCAGAGATGAGGCAAAGAAGATTGGATATATTGTGGTTTTGTCTTGACTGATTTTATTCGAATCTGGTATGCTTGATAGTATCAAGTCTGAGAATAGAGGCAACTACTCTGAAGATGACAAGATTCAATAGGGTACCCATTCTGGTTTGATTATTAACTGCCTTTGAAATCCTGTAATGTCTCCAATGTTTGGTTTTTATTAATAGTGCTTTGTACTGCTATGTTTAATTGTATTATGCCTGATGATATAGACAATTTTATTGAAAACAACAAGAGACATCATAGTAACTACTGTAGATCACCTAGTATTGTGGTTTTATATGTCCTTTTAATTTCATGTTTCTCTAGGAATTTGTATTGTTGACTTGTTTTGATTTGTTTTTCTCTCTAATACAGAAAGGCTAGGTATACATGTAGAGACTTATACATGTCTAGAACTTCTAAACAGTTTACGAGAATTGGTTATAGTTATTGTAAAAAAATAGAGGAAAAGAAAGTATTCTAAAGGGTATAACTGCATGTATGTTTGGGTATGTTGGATTGATGGCCATATTACTGAGTTTTTGTTGGATAGATGAACAGAGCTGATTGCAGTCTCACTGAATGTCCACTTTGTATGCTTTACTTTTGTAATTTGAACAACTACTTCTAGGAGGAAAATATGTAATTATCAGCTAGTGATTTCTTACTGTTTTTTTGCAATTATGTATTATTTCTACCTTCTTTCTGTTTCATTTTTTTCTTTAAATAAAAAAAAATTGGCCTTAAAGAAATTGCAGAAGGAAATGCCCCTTATTTGCTATATTGCATATAGTCAAGCTCAGAAGAGATGCTCAGATTTCTGGCTCTCACTTGCTAATGGGGGCGGGAGTGTGTTTGATTCTTAGCCCATGCACTAGTAGGCTCACTGCCAACTACCAGAGTGGTGAGCTGCCTGCTTGTTTTCCCAGTGCCCCAAGTTCCAACATAGCACAGATTTCAGGAAACACTGATAGTTCTTGCCCTGGAGTGGCCACAGCTTGGCAGGCCACAGCCACTTACCAGAGAGGCGAGCTGGCTGCTAGTTTTCCCAGCACCCCAAGTTCCAACATGGTGCAGATCTCAGAAAATGCTGATGGTTCTCGCTCTGGAGTGGCTGTGGCTTGGGAGGCCACAGCTGACTACCAGAGTGGTGAGCTGGCTCTTAACAAAGGATTTTTAAGATGGACGTGACAGTTTTTTGGTGATTCAAAATATGCAGCTTGAAGTCCTTATATAAGTTTTAAATAAACTTTATATTCTTTTTTATGTCTTTTTTTCCTTGTTTCCAAAAGTATTTTTTATCATAAAGGTTTCAGAATTACAGAAGTAATAAATATTATATAATTCAATCAGCACCCAAGGAAAACCATAGTTAGCATTTCATCTAATCATTCTTTAAGGTATATATATATATATATATATATATATATATATATATATATGGCATGACATTTCCTTTAAAAGAGAAGGGTCATAGTTCTAAACATACACATACCCACAAATATTTAGTGACCCAGAGTTGAACATGCATTTTCTGCCACTGAGGCACGTACAGCTTATTAGGTACAAAACCATCAGTTTGTACATATGTGCAGTACAGTGTTATAGCAATGATGATATAAAAGTACAGTAGAGGTCAAAGGAGGAGTGGTTGCTTCTGCATGGGGTTGGGAGCAGTAGGAAAGGCACCATAAAGGAGAGTGCCATGAACCAAGCAGGTGGGAGTAAGAGCATATTCAAGGGGTCCTGAGGTATGGCATTATTTGTGGTAGACAGAGAGTTGCAAATTGTTTGCTATGGCTAGACTATGGGCTAGTGAGGGGAAGGTGAGGCACAGTAAGAGAAGAAAAATGAAGCTAACATAGCCCACCTAACAGCTGGAGGCCAGGCTTTCTTGCTGAATTGCAGTCTGTGCCATTACTCACTCACTTTGGGCTCAAAGTGAGTTTTTTCTTCATTTGAGAATTGTTTCCTTAATCTTTGGCGGAAAAACATCCTTATTAAAATTTGTCCAAGAAGAAATTACAAGGCTTGGTAAGAGAAGCCTATCCTAATGAGCTCTTTCATGGGAATGTGGAGGAGGTAAGGTGAGTTTGTGTCCCTGAGGGATGGTAGTATAGCGTGAAGATTAAGGCCGGACTCTGTAGGCCAGTAAGCCAGAATTTGAATCTTGACTCTGCAATTTTCCACTGTGTGGCTATGAACAAGTCACCTAAAGTCTGAGTGTCAGCTTCCTATGTTGGGAGAGAATGATAATATTTACTTATTGGGGTGTTGTGAAGATTCCATGCAATGATTTTATACAAACTGTCTAGGAGAATGTCAAATACTTCATACTATAAAGTTGCTTTACTACTATTACCTATGTAAGATAAACAGAAGGAAAAAAAACTAAACGCCTCCAAACCCTAGAAGTTAATCTAGGATATACTGAATACTATTATTTTTCTTTCTTATGTAGCTAGTTTGAAATGGAGTGTGGTTTTTTCTCCTCTATTATTGCTTTTAAATTAATTTTTTTGTATAAATACAATACATACACATAGTTTAAAAACAAAAAAAATCTTTAAAAGGTTTATAATAAAAATATATTGCCTACCATATCTTTTCTTTTCTCACAGGTCTACTGCTCATCGAAATCCCTTTCAATAATAACAATTGTTTCTGATATTGCTTTGAAATATAGAGAGCCAGTTTTTTCAGCACCGCTTATTAGAGGGAATATCTTTCTTCCAGTCAACGCATTTTGCCCCTTTGTCAAAGATGTGGTGGTTGAGTGTGTTTGTATTTGTGGTGGTATCTTCTGGTCTATTCCATTTATCTTCAGGTCTGTTATTATTCTAGTACCATACTGATTTTCTCATAATAGCTTTATAGTATAATTTCAAATCAGGTATTGTGATGTCTCCTGCCTTACCTTTATTGTCCAGTATTGTCTTTGCTATTCTAGGTCTCTTCTGGTTCCAGATGAATTTTAGGAATGACTTCTCTAGATCTGTGAGGTATGTTAATAGTATTTTGATTGCAATTGCATTAAATCTGTATGACAATTTTTGTAGAATGGTCATTTTCACAATGTTTGTTCTTCCTATCCATGAATAATGAATGTGTTTCAATTTTCTGAGATCTTCTTTGATTATTTTTCAGAGTATTGTAATTTTCACTGAATAGATTTTTTATTTCCTTTGTTAGATTGATTCCTAAGTATTTCATTTTTTTGGATGCTATTGTGAATGGTGCGGCATCTCTTATTTCTCTCTCAGTGAGTTTGTTGTTTGTGTAGAGGAGTGCACTGATTTTTGAGTGTTAATTTTGTTTCCAGCTACTTTACTGTATTTGGTTATTATATATAGAAGTTTCTTAATGGAGTATTGGGGTCTTCTATGTACAGTATCATGTCATCTGCAAACAATTATAATTTATCTTCTTCCTTTCCTGTCCTTATTCCTTTTATTTCTCTCTCTTGTCTAATTGCTCTGGCTAATGTTTCTAAGGCTATATTGAACAGGGGTGGTGTTAATGAACATCTTTGTCTTGTTTATGATTTTAGAGTGAAAGTTTTCAGTTTTTGTCCACTTAATATGATGCTGGCTGTTGGTTTGTCATAGATGGCTTTTATCAGATTGATGTAAAGACCATCTATTCTGATTTTTCATAGGATTCTTATCATGAATGAGTATTGGATTTTTTCAAAAGCTTTTTCTGCATCTATTGAAATGATCATGTGATTCTTGTGTTTGGCTCTATTGATATGGTATATTACATTTATTGATTTGTATATGTTGAACCATCCCTGCATTCCTGGGATGAATCGCACTTGGTTATGGTGTATAATCTTCTTTATGATTTGCTGAATTTTGTTTGCTAGTATTTTAATGAGGATTTTTGCATCTGTGCTCATTAGGGAGTTTGGCCTATAGTTCTCTTTTTTGATTGGGTGTTTCTCTGGTTTTGGTATTAGGGTAATACTTGCTCCCAGGAATGATTTAGGGAGAAGTGCTTCCATTTCAATTTCAATGAAGAGTTTGAGGAGTGTTGGCTTTAAATATTCCTTGAATTTCTTGTAGAGTTCGGTAGTGAATTCATCAGGACCTGGATTTTTCTTTGTTGATAAGGTTCTAATTACATTTTCAATTTCATTAAATGAAATTGGGTTATTCAAGAGTTTCACACCTACTTGATTCAGCTTTATATCTAATTACATTTTCAATTTCATTTAATGAAATTGGGTTATTCTAGAGTTTCACACCTTCTTGATTCAGCTTCATATGTTTCTAGGAATCTGTTTATTTCTTCTCTGTTATTGAACCTATGAGAGTAAAGGTTTTTGAAGTAGCTATTGATGATCTTCTGTATTTCCACAGGATCTGTAGTGATTTCACCCTTTGCATTCCTTATTGCATGAATTGGAATTTTTCATTCCTTTTTAAAATAAAGTTGGCTAGGGGCTTATCAATTTTATTTATTGTTTCAAAGAACCAACTCTTGGGCCAGGGATTTAGCTCAGTGGCATAAGCGCCTGTCTGGCAAGCATGAGGTCATGAGTTTGATCCCAGGTACAAAAAAAAAAACCCACAAAGAACCAACTCTTTGATTTTTTAATTCTTTGTGTTGTTTTCTTAGTCTCTTTTGCATTAATTTCTTCTCTGATCTTTGTAATTTCGTCCCTTCTTTTGGCTTTGGGCTTGATTTACTCTTCTTTTTCTAGATGTTTGTCCATTTCAATTTTTTTTTACTATGAATTAACGTTGGATTTTGTCAAATTCTTTTTTTTTGCCTCTATTGAAATAATTATATGATTTTTTTCTCTTGGCTCCGTTGATATGGTGTATTACATTTATTGATTTTTGGGTGTTGAATTATTCCTGCATCCCTGGGATGAATTCTAATGATCATGATGCATAATCTTCTTGATGGTTTGCTGTATTCTGTTTCCAATATTTTCCTGAGGATTTTTTGCATCTATGTTTGTTAGGAATATTGGCCTATGGTTCTCAGTTCTCTTTTTTGGTTGGGTCCTTCTCTGGTTTTGGTGTCAGAGTAACACTTATTTTCAAGAATGAATTTGGGAGTATTTATTTCCTTTGAATTTTATTAAAGAGTTTGAGGAGTAATGACATTTGATATTCTCTAAGTTTCTTGTATAATTCAATGGTAAATACATCAGGACCTGGGATTTTATTTTGTTGTTGCTGTTCTGATTTCAATCCTTTTAGAAACTTATCATTTTCCTGAATTCTCATATAATGAACCTTAATATGAGTCTTTAAAAAACTTAGTTGTGCTGAATTGTTGGAAGCTTCTTTTATCCTAGAGATATATGTGCCTCAATTCTGGGATGATTTCTTAGATTGGTACTTTGGCAATTTTACCCTTTCCTGTTTTGTTCTTTTTTTTTTTTGAATCCTACTTGATTAGATTTTGGGTCTTTTGGACTGATCTTACATTTTTTGTGTTATGTCTCTATTTGTCATCTCTCGTATTTGTAAGTTTTACTTTCTGGGGAGATTTCTCTTACTTTGTTTTCTAAATAATTTATTAAGATTTTGGATATAGAAATTTATGAGTTTCTTTTTCTTGTTTCTTAATGCCATTGTCCTTGTTTTATGACTATAATATCTTGTTTTTCTCTGAGGATATTAAATATATCTTTTTGAGATACTCTTTTGTCTCTGCATTGTCTTTGTTTCCTATGTATTCTGCTTTCCTTTTGGCTGACTGGCTTTCTCCTCTCTTTTCCTTCCCTCTCTTAGTGTTGGGAACCAACTTGACTTTGGATCTGATTATATAATCCCTTGAGATCATATCTTAATATATGGAGGCTCTCCTCTAAAGCTTCCTTTGTGTAGTTGACCCTTGGCCTTGATTTTTGTCCTTTGAATCAAGACCCAAATTATAGTGTGGTATAAGCAAATGCCCTCCAGGAATAAGCAATTTTGGTGCCCCAAGAGCACTTTTTGTCTCTCTCACAGTGTTTCATCCAAAATTTATTATTCAAGTTTGACTATGGGATGCTTTTAAAGTGATTAAAACAATTTTATCCAGATAATTTTCATTTTCAAAAGGTGTTTAGATCTGAATAAGTGTATATATCATTAATGGAAACAGGAAGTGCTACTTTGTTATTTATATTATTTTTGAGTATAGGGTACTGATGATTCCACTAAGAAACTATATATTTACTTTATAAGGCATTATATATAATTTTAAAAATTTGGGTGAGTTTGATTAAGTTCTCAGTTCTCTTTTTCACACTTTCAAAGAAACTCTTATCTACAAGGCATATGAACTCATTGAATAGTGCTAGTACCCTCTCTGTCTACTTCTAGGATTTCACTATTATTACCTTAATGCAAAGTAATTTACATATCTGATAGTTAATTTTATGTGCTAACTTGGGTGGATTAAAGGATACTCAGTTAGCCAGTAAAAAATTATTTATAGATCTGTCTGTGAGGGTGTTTCTGACACAGGTAAGCATTTGAATTCATAAATTCATTAAGAATTCATTAAGAATGTCCATCATAATCAGCGTGGATGGGTACTATCCAATCTGATGAGGGCCCAGATAGATGAAAAGGTTAGAGAAGGAGAAAATTCTTCTCTCAAGATGGGACATTTATCTCCTTCCTTTGACCACTAGTGATCTTGCCTCTCAGGCCTTGACATTCTGGTACTTATACCAGTACTTACCCCTATTTCTTAGGCCTTCACGATTGGATTGAACAATAGCACTGGGTTTCCTAGCTCCCCAGCTTGTAGATGAAATAGTGGGGGACTTCTTGGTCTTTATATCCACATAAGCCAATTCGCATAATAAGTCTCCTCTTATGTATCTACATATGTACTATTGGTTTTGATTCTCTGGGGAATATTAATAACATTATTGGATGACTTTATGGTATATCAGGTAGCAGATAACTCACTCTGAAGAAAATGTATATAAGCCAGTTAAATTTCAAGAGGATTGGAGCTGAGAATATGGTGGCCCTGGTAGTGGGCCTTTCTAGTATTCTAGCAATAAAGACAGTTATTAAAAGGGATAGATGTAGAGAATGAGATAAGATGATAGATTTTGGGAGTGGAACACAAAGTGCACTTGTGAATGTGAACTCACATTCATGGGGTACTTGCTAGGTGCCACACCAATGTTAGAGAAATTGCATAGGTTATTTCTTTTAATGAGGTGCTAGAGGCAAAGGATACTCAGGACATCAATCTTAAGCTATTTACTAATTTTATCTTACTAGCGATAACCCAGCTTCTCTAATGCTTGATTTTAAAACTGCTTCTAACAGCTAAGGGTCAAGGGGAAGTCAAATGTAAAATTACCAGATCTGGCTTTTGGTGATAACAGTCACATCTCAATTCATAAATGGAACAAAGAAGAACGCAAGAAATGACCTCTATTAAAGACTGCTTTGGAGTTGCTAATAAGTTGCTGAATATATCCATTTGAATTTCATATTTTGGCCAGTGCACAGTCTCTGTGAAGCCTTACAAAATTGTTAAAGTACCAAAAGTGAGCAGAGGGAAGGCTTGGATCATTCTCAGGATTGGATAATCATCCATATTTTTGTCAGTTTGTATGATTCATTTTCATGGTGACAAAAGGGAGAGCTGTGATCTGCAAACTTTTTCATCTTGGAACTGCTAATGGCAGTGAGCACCGTATCTCCAAAAGTAGCTTTGTGTAATCCTTCATTGGGGCATTGGACAGTGTTTGTACTCCAAAGTCTGGGTGAAAGAAATGACAAAAGCAGAATTAAATGTTAGTTGGTTCAGCCTACCTCTTAGCAATTGCTTTCTTTTTCAAAGGCCAAGTCTTCAGTTGTTTCAACACTGATAGGAGGTAAAGAGCTGGCTCTCAGGAGAATACTTGCACAGAACAGGACTGTGTGGCTTTGCCTCTTTAAGAATTCCACTACTAGATTTCCTTGACTCCTTACTATTTTTGTCCATTGGCAATTTCCCCTTGAAATGTTATCATCTAAGTCTCTCCCAGGCTTTACTCAACCATGTGTTAAACTGTCAAATGCTGCTTCAGTTAATGCCACCATTCAACATAGAGCTTAAAATCTAGGAAAAAAACTGAAACAAAACAACTCCCCTCCAAACTCTGAGGCAAGTAGCCCTCACTGTGAAGACTACAATGATTTTACTTACAACGGTTTTAAATAAAGCCAGAAATCACACAGCAATGTTTCAGGAACTCGTCGATGGCATATATTTTGCTTGACAGAACTAGTTTCCCCTCAACAGGTATAATAGCAGCATTGCTTAGATTTGTGCTTGGTCTTTTACTTTACCAGGCATAATTCTTGGAGATTTTATATATATCCCATTTACCAATACACCACCTTATGAAGAAAGCTTTATTCTCTCCATTTCATGGGATGAACATGTGACCCAGAGACATTTTTAGTCAGCATATTGATCTCTTAACCAAGTTTAGCCTGGCTTCAAGGCCTGTGCATTTCTTACTATATTTTGTGGCTCTTATAGTCTATCTGAAAGAATTTGTCTCCCAGGAATATTGCAGGCTGAGAAAAACATTGAAATAATAACTCTCTTGGGAGTTTGCTTATATGGTAAACCTACCTGCATTTTATGATTGGGAAATTGGCATAGAAGCATATTTTCTTGTTATAGGGTTTCCCTGTTTTCTCTAGGAAGGACAAAAATCATATATATATATATATATATATATATATATATATATATATGTGTGTGTGTGTGTGTGTGTGTGTGTGTGTGTGTGTATATATGATTGATGGTCCAATGGAGGAAATGAATACATGGCAAAAATAACTATAGCATGATTAAGGGAATTTCCTATTATTTGACTTTGCTTGGAGATTAATTTTATTCTTTGGACAAATACTTATTAAATACATATTATTAGCTAGTCATAATTTTAGCATGTAGGAGATAAGACAACGAGGATTGAGGTCTAATTCACTATGCACATGAAGGAGGGAATGGAAAGCTGTTCATAGCTTGGTAAATGAGCCAGCATGCCAGCACACTGCAATTTCCAGGGAAGAGTCAACACAGCTGAGATCTGCTTGTTTACCTGGTCATATAGATAATAGGAGGCAGACAAATCTTGTGCTACTCTAATTCTTTGTTTCCATGTCTAAGTGAATCAAAGGTGAGCCAGTTGCTTGGGCTCTTTATTCACTAGGTGCAAGAGACCCTCATCCCCTCTCTCAAAGTTATCTCTGCGACTTGTCTTTAATCTGTTTGCACCCTCCTCCTAGGCATTCCTGAAGGTTGGTTTCCTACACTAGCATAAGAGATACTTAACAGGAAAAAGACTAAAAACTCTGCCTTCATGGTCCTTAAATTCTTTTTATTTTTATGGAAAAAAGGTAAAAAATTTCATAATAGGAGAATAATAATAGTTAATACATTGTAGGTTATTATTATTAAAGTAGTTGCACAGAGTAAAAGATTTGAGCATAAAAATTTCTCCAGTAAATACTAGCACAAGCCTTCCTTTTCAATGAACTAAGAGATACTAATAATATAACTGACTTGCATTTCCCCCTTTTCCCTTTCTTTTTTTCCCTTTACTCCATCCTAGATCCTTTTTCCTTGTGAACAATTTCTTTCCATTTCATAATATCTATTGTACATTTTATACTTTATTTTCTCTTTCACTTTCTTACACCAGAGAGACAATATAATATTTACACATGCAAGTTTGATTTATTTCACTTATTAGTATGCTCTCAAGTTGCATCAATCTACAAATAAAAGTCTCAAGCTTATCCTTTTTTATGGCTGAATCATACGCCATTGTATAAAAATACCACATCTTTTTTTACCATTCCTCAGTGGATGGGCATTTGGGTTGTTTCCAAGATTTAGTCATTATGAATTGTGCTGATAAACATGGGTGTGCATCTATAGCTGAGGTATGATGTTTTTAATTTTGGGTAGATACCCAAAAGGAGAATAGCTGGGTTGAATTGGACCTCTAATACTAGTTTTTAAAGGAACCTCAACATTGATTTCAACAGTTGTTGTACCAGACTACTCCCACCAACAGAGGAGCAGGGTTTCTTTTTCACCACAGCCATGCCAGCATTTGCTATTGGTTGATTTTTTGATGATAGCCATTCTTTCTGGGGTGAGATGGAACTCACTATTGTTTTAATTTGCATTTCTGAAATGACCAATGATATCAAATATTTGTCATATATTTATTTGCCATTTTTATGTCTTAATCTGAGAAATGTGTATTCATCTGCCCATTATTGGACTGTGTCTTTGAATTTTGGGGGACTGATGTTTTTAATTCTTTGTATGTTCTAGGTAGCAGTCTTTTGTCTGAGAAACAATCAGCTAAATTATTTTCCCACTCCGTGGGTTGTCTTTGTAGATGCTCAACAATCACTCTGTTGGTGATTTCTTTTGCTGTGCAAAAGTTTTTTTTAATAAGATGAGATTCCAGTTGTTGATTCTTTGAAGTATTTCCCATGTAGTCTGAGTTTTGGTCATAAAGTCTCTGTCTACACCTATGTTTTTGAGATTTCTACCTACCTTCTCTTTCAGTAGATTTAGTGTTATACATAGATCTTTCATCCATTTGACTTTAGTTTAGTGCATGGTGATACATGTGATTCTAGTTTTAGTCTTTGGCATGTAGAGAGCCAGTTTTTCCAGTGGTGCTTAGATTATAAGAAAAGTAGAGACACATACTATACATAAAATGAAGCAAAAATTATGGAATATATTAAATGTTTATAAATAAGAATGTAGTAGCACTTAGCTTCTGCTTCAATTATTATTCAAAATTGGCATTGTATTTTTTTTCAAGTCCAAATAGCCAAATGCTTGCTTTAATATCATTTCTGGTAGCTTGAACTTGTGGAAGATCACTGATCATGTGAGCAGATAGGTTACCATTAAATATAATGAACATAATAAAATAAAGAGGCAAATCATAAATTTATTAATATATAACATTCTAAGTAATTTGGAGTATAAATATCCTTATATGGGGTATTGTGTCAATGTCTTGAGATTGCTGTAACAAAGCATACCAAGTGGAGTGGCTAAAGCAGCAGTTATCTAATGTCTCACAATTCTAGAATTAAAGTGTTAGCATGGCTTTTCTATCTGAGTGAGGGCTTGGAGGAAGAATCTGCTTTATGCCTCTCTGGCTTGGTTTTGGTAGTCTTGGATGTTTTTGGGATTGTAGATAGTACTCTTTGTGTTTTTATAGCTTTCTTCTGCAGATGTCCATCCCTATATCCAAATTTTCCCTTTTTTCCAAGGATATAAGTTATATTGAATTAAGACTCATCCTAATGGCTTCATCTTGATCATCTGCAAGACATTATTTTCAAGTAAGCTCATATTAATGTGTCCTAGGATTTAGGATTTGAGTTTTTGAGGGCACAATTCAACTTCTATTAGTTAATGTTGATATATTTAAATTATATAATCCATTGAAATTAAATGTGTATTTTCTAGTGCAAGAACAAAATGTTATAATTGCTGGTGAATATAAAATGATTAAATTTTGTACAAACCAATTATTAGGATCTTTCAAATAGTTAACTAGGGATGTTGATAGACAATGTGAACAGGAAGAGTATGTCATCTAGAAAATTTTAGAAAGATCATTAAATAATTTTTGGTTCAACAGAATTCATGCCCATGGAATACATGGTACTGTGACTCAGTGGAATGCAGGGAACTAAATTTGTTTCCCTACCAACTCCACACCCATGAATCCCATGCCTTGGCTACAACCATTGCCAACTCAGAGCTGGGTCTGTGTTTTGTTTCTCCTCTACATGGGGCCGCACTAGTGCCAGCCAACCAATGGACCTGATATTAGATGAGGCCAAATTTTAGAAGAGGAGCTCCTTATTGGACTTCACTTAATTTCCCTGGGGCATTGAAGATACTTCATTGTTGTAAATAGTCCTAAAAAGCACAGAGCCACACAGGTGATTGTCAAACAGCCAACTTGAGCAAGAAATAGGCCAATGCCCCAGAGAAGAGATGAGCTTGGAATAGTTGGCTGCTTCAGGATAAGTAACAGAGGTACCAACAGTGTTAGCTCCAAAGAAAAAAACAAAGCAAAACAAAGCAAAACAAAACAAAACACAAACAAAAAAGAGAAAACTGTAGGCCAGTTTCTTTAATGAATGTAGATGCTCAACAAGATACTAACAAACAGAATGTAGAAAATTATGAAAGAAATCATACATCATGACCAAGTAAAACTCATTCTAGGGATGCAGGACCACTTCAACATACACAAATTAATAAATGTATTATGCCATATAAACAGCAGCAAGGACAAAAATCACATGATCATCTCAATAGAAACAAAAAATTTTCACAAAATCTAACACCTTTTCATGATAAAAATTCTGAAAAAATAGGAATAGAAAATTTATGTTTCAACCTGATAAAAGCTATGTATGACAAACCAATAGTCAAAATCATACTAAATGAAGAGAGGTTGAAATCTTTTCTGCTAAAATGAGGAATAACTGACATGTCTGCTATCACATTCCTGTTCAATATAGTTCTTAAAACATTGAGCAGAGCATTTACATAAGAGAAAGAAAAGGGATAAAGATAGGAAAGCAAGAAGTTAAATTATCATTATTTGCAGATAACATTGCACTCTACATGGAAGACTCCAAAAACTCCACCAAAAGACTCCTAGAATTAATAACCAGATTTAGTAGCACAGAAGAATACAAATTTAACATACAAGAATCAGTAGTGTTCCTCTACACCAATAAGAAACTCACTGAGAGATAAGAAAATAATAGTATCAATAATATCAAGACAAAAAGTATTTAGGAATTAAACTAACTGAGGAAATGAAAAATATCTAAAAATAAAAAAACTGTAATGCTGTGAAAAAGGAGACCAAAGAGGAGATAAAAATGGAAGAATATCCTCTGTATCTGGATAGGCAGAAATAATGTAGTCAACATGACCATACTTCCAAAACTGTTATACAGATTTAAGGCAGCCTCAATAAAAATACCAATAGCATTCCTCACAGAGGGTAGAGAAAGCTGTCCTAAAATTCATATAAAGCTAGACAAGATCTAGAATAACAAAAACAATTCTGGGCAACAAGGGGAAGGCAAGAGCATCACAATCCCAGATGTAAAGTTATATTACAAAGGTACTGTGATAAAAACAACACAGTATTCACAAAAGCAGACTTGTGGATCAGTTAAATATAATGAAGGATGCAGTAACAACTCTAGGCACATTCAGCTACCTTATCTTTGACAAAGAGGCCAAATATTTTTGATGTAGGAGACAGAAACTTGTTAACAAATGGTGCTGGGGAAACTGGCTCTCCACATGCTACTGTTGAATCACCATTGACCAAACTAAAATGAAAATGAATAACAGATCTGAATATAAACAGAAACAATCTGCTAGAAGATTAAATACATGAAACTCTTGAAGTCATAGTATAGGCAAAGACTTTCTGAATGGAATCCCAGTTGCACAGGAAATAATACCAAGAATCAACAAATGGGATCATATCCAATGAAAAAGCTTTGCATAGCAAAGAAAACCACTAGCAGTGTGAGGAGACAACCTACAGAATTGGAAATAAATTTGTCAGCTACTCCTCAAAGAGTTAATATCTAGAATAAGTAAAAAGCCAAAGAAAAGGGCCCCACCAAATTTAAAGACCCAATCCAAAAATGAGCATCTGAAATGAATAGATGCTTCTTATATGAGGAAGTACAAGTAGACAATAAATACATGGAAAGATGTTCAACACCCCTGGCCAGTTGTGAAATGCAAATTTGCCAGGGATTTAGCTCAGTGGCATAAATGCCTACCTGGCAAGCATGAGGTTGTGGGTTCGATCCCTGGTACCACCGCCCAAAAAAAAGTGGGGCTGAGAAATGCAAATTAAAGCAATACTAAGATTCTCTTTCACTCCAGAAAGAATGACTATCATCAAGAAGTCAACCAATAACATATACAAGTGAGGCTGTTGGAAAAAGGAACCCTTGTAAGTTGTTGGTGGGACTGTAACCTGGTATGACCGCTATGGAAATCAGTATGGAGAGTCCTCAAAGAACTAAAAATAGAAATTCCATTTGATCCAGCTATCCCCCTTCTAGGTATCTTTCTGAAAGTATTAAAGTCATCATATTATATTTATAAATGCATAATCATATTTGTAGTATCACAATTCATAAAACTTAGATATTGGAAATGGTATATATGACTTTCAACAGATGAATGGATAAAGAAAATGTGATATTTATACACAATGGAGTATTACTCTGCCATAAAGAAACAAACATAAACAAAATAGGGAATGTGATACAGGACTTCAAAACAAGTTAATAGGAAATCAACCAAGGTTACCATAATGCCTCTTGTTATCTTCAAAGCAGCTGCCTAACACATCTGTTTTATCCATTTCTTGGTTGATGGGTATTTCCAAGATCTGGCCATTACAAATTGTGCTGCTATAAACATGGGTGCACATATATTTCTATGCTATGGTGTTTTTTTAATACTTCTGGGAAAATACCTAGAAGGGGAATAGTTGGGTAGAATGGGTCCTCTAATCTTAGTTTTTTAAGAATCTCCACACTACTGTGAGCCTGCCCTGCCACTGGGAGCTTAGCGGAAGCCTGCATCAGGGATAAGCTGCCTGGAACCTCCCCCGAGAGCCTTCCCTGCCACTGGGAGCATCGAGGAAGCCCACCTCAGGCGTAGGCTGTCTGGAACCTCCCCTGTCGGTGCACACTGCCACCTTGAACATCTTGGAAGCCCGACCCAGACTGAAAACTGCCCTGGACTGCTTCTGCTGGGCACGCCTTCCCACCTGGAACATCAGAAGAC